>JAYJMA010156103.1:0-14041 GCA_036873895.1 Parotocinclus cabessadecuia | reverse complement strand
GAAAAACATCTTAGTGTGTAGTCAGAATCAACGGTAGCAGCATAGCTAGAAAGAAGAGGAGGTAACACAGCCAAGAGATCACACTCAAATCCCAGATCACCATAAATCTATTTGACTCTGCCCTTAATATAAGGATGCACAAGTCAAGATCAGGGCCATAAGGGCCCAACATGGCAGAATGGTGAAGCCAGACTTTGCATTATATTATCACAAAGGATAAGGTACTGGACTAATGTACTAAAAGTCCGGAATTCAAGTTCCTGCAAATCCACATTGGTTTGTAAGTGCATTAACCACTGTGCCACAGCATTCCAAAGCCAGGCTTCACCATGCTTACATGTTGGGCCCTTGAGGCTCTTAACCTACTCAACTCAATTGTAAATCGCTCTGCATATGGGTGTCCTCTAAATGCTGTAAAACTAAATGAATTGATCAGTTAAAATGATGAATATCATTTTGAGTGGTATGACCCTAGAAATTTGGCAGTCCCTAAGTAGTGGAATAAGAAGTTAAGTCAAATTCAATAGGTCTTATATTGGTCCTTTGTGTACCATTGTGTTACATTTAAGGATTTAAGGAGTACAGGAACATTAAATGCTTCTTTTAATATAAGTAGATCAGAACAAGGGTTGTTAATGTGCATACCTATGAGAGAAAAAAATCCTCTGTAAAGGAATCTCCCTGATTTTTAAATATGCATTCAGAGAGAAGAATGCTCACCACATTTCAGTGTGTTTACTCCTCCTTTTAACTAAACCCTCCCCCTCTGATGTCTGGCTCTGCTCTTGGCTTGGTCATGGCTTATGTCATATCTCTGGTTCACTTGGTGGGGGAAAAGGAAGGGTCTGGAGGCTTTTACTGAGAAGGGAGTCTTGTTTTTAAAGGCATTTTTTCAGCTAAAATGGCCTTCTGTTCAGTGGATCTTGCTGACTTTTTATTATAAGTGTAGTTGAACTAAAATTCTAACAATACATCTGCCCCACACTATTCCATGTTTTTTATATCAGGTCATTGTTATTCTCAACATTTAAACAATCATAAAGCGCAACACATAGCTTTCTGGGTTTTAGAGTTACAGAAGGAACAAAACCTTGGTTCAGTAGTCTGTACGTGGCACTTATGCCTGACCTTTCTGTTTGTTTCTTTATCTGTCTGATTGTCTGTCTTGGCCTCTCATAAACAAATGCACACCCAGTTTTTACAGCTGGAATCTACTAAATGCACCGCACAGACATATCTACTTTAATATATTGCATTACACAGACCTCTAGTGGAAAATGTATGTATTGCAATAAGTAAAGCATAACAAAAGCTAAATTAAAATGTACATTCTCGTGTACGTTGTTCTGTAAATTAAATTACCTATAGATTCCAGTATGTAGAAGTAGTTTTTTTGCTCATTGTAAGTGATAGGCACATTAAGACTCCATACTCCATACTCCAAGTAATATCACTTTTTTCCTTATTATACAGTACAAAAATCTTAACCCTTCCCTGCTTTTCTTAAACATTATATAAATAATTCCACATCAGTTATTGATTCATTTCGAGATATTTTCTTGATGAAACGTTTTATTTAATTTCTGGACTTTCTGAATATGTGCATCTGGTTAATGACTAAATGTACATATAAGAGAAGTAAAGTAAGTTTTAAGTTATAGGGAGGGCTTATATTGTGTTAAAAACATTTGATAATATGTGATTACTACCTAATGTAGTTTTATTGTTAAGTATTGCACAAAGTTGCCCTGAGGAAACAAGATAAAAAAAATTCTGAACATTCAAAAACTTCCAGAATGCCTGAATGAAGACTTCTCTAGTCCTTCATAAGCATGACTTTATTCACTCCATTTAATTCAAAATATGCTTACTAATTTAAATAATCTTACCTTCTTTTCACCCCATGGTCTCCAGTTGTACTATGTAGCACAGCCACCTCTAAGGTGTACAGAGAATGATTGTAGGCATACGAAAAAAGAGAAAATATCCAATGAGCAGTGCTCTCTTGGCAAAAGTGTCTTGTTTTCCCAGAAGTCAGATATGAATGGTTAGACTGATTCAAGCTGACAGAATGGCAACAGTGAGGCAAATAACCACTCACATGTGAATACACATGTCCAGCCTTAAAGCAGATGGGCTACTGCATCAGAAGACCACAAAGGGTGCAACTTCTGGCAGCTAACAACAGGCAACTGAAGCTACAATTAACACAGACTCTTCAAAATTGGACACTAGAATATTGAAAAAATATTGCCTGTTTGGCTACTGAACCATTTGCATGGTAGGATCAGAATTTTGTGTAAACAGCATGACAGAATGGATCCATCTTGCTTTGTATTAACAGTTCAGGATGCTGGCGATGTCATGGTGTAGGGGATATTTTCTTTGCATGCATCAGATCCTTTAATCCCAACTAAGCAATGTTTAAATTCCAACGAGTACCTGAGTATTGTTGCTAACCATGTCCATGCTTTATGACTACAGTCTTTTGATGGCTACATCCAGCAAGATAACAAACTGGTGCTCAGATCTCAATCCAGTAAAACCCATTTGTATGTATGTATGTGGTGAAACTGGAGAGTCACACCATGGATGGGCAGCTGACAAATCTGCAGCAACTGTACAATGATATTGTGACAATATGAACCAAAATATCTATGGGACGTTCCCAGCGCCCTGTTGCAGAGAATTAAGAAAATTCAGAAATTAAGAAAATAATTAAGGCAGTCTTAAAGGCAAAAGGGGGTCCCAGCACTAGCTAGGTGTAAAGTGGCCAGTGAGTGTATATAGTGGAAAATATTAGTACGATATATTTAAGTTAAGGTATTGTGATGATTATATGGTTTTGGTTATACTTATAGCCTGATAACAGCTTTGCCTGCCATTGTTTAACCTGATTAGATGACATATCTGCAAGGTCTCAGTGCTTACTGGGCAAGTTCTGTACCTGAACTGGACATTCGTTTTCATTCATATCCTCAACCCTGCAAGGGTTCATCTTACATGCTTGACTTCAGTTAATACAGTAATGAAACGGTCTTTAAGATGGCATTAGGGATTCCCCGAAGGGAAATGGTGAGCTTGAGTGGGCAAAGGCGTGTTAAAACGAGTACTGAAACGCAGGAACAATTTCTCAACCACTGAGCTCTGAACCACCCTCTAGCAGTCATCAAGCCTCAAACATGTAAGGGGGAGGAGTAGAATGTTACACGATGGTTCTAGCACTTTAACGCAGCAGTCACACTAGGTTTCAGCAGTTTGCTTGGCTCTGCAAAATAGCTGTAGCCAAGGTGGAACCAGAAGATTGGCAAAGCCAACAGGCATCCTTTGTGATGCATTTAGCATAGCCTTGGCTAGCAATATTGTGGTGAGAATGACAAAGATGACACAAAGTATCACTAGCTTTACTTTGCATTGGAAGAGCAGGGGGCCTATGAAAGAGAAAAAGTTGTGGTACAGTCATATTTTGAGATTATTAACTTGAGAAACTGACTATATAAAATGCTGTGCCTTTAACCAGCCACTTTTAGCATTTCCTCGTGTGACTCTACAGTACTACTACACAAAGTCCTCCCACCTTAGGTCATCACCAGCCAAGTAGTAGAACTATTAAACAAGCACTCGAATTCACATGTCCAATTCAGTCAGTGCAGCTCGGTGGGGCTTACTCCGGGTGCTCCGGTTTCATCCTACAGTCCAAAGACATGCTTTACATCCTATGCCACCAAACAGGCTTTCACGCCAGGGTTAAGCGGATCCCTGTCCTAGCCTTAAAGATCTGGGCAGTGACATAACCATAAAAAGCATAAAAATTAGATTAGATTAGATTCAACTTGATTTTCATATGCAGTTAGCGTCTAACCAGAAGTGCAAATACAGTATTACTACCATTATTATTTACAGATAAAGTGCAAGTAAGTATTAGAATAATGCTTACAAAATGTGAACATTAAAAACAATGGTATGGTATTTATATACACAGTATACATGAATGAGTAAATGAAATGAATAAAACAGATTATTATGACAACATAATGGGTATATAAATATGAAATACATACAAATATGAATAGTAACATTAGACCGAGCACATATGATGAATATTGCAACATCAAAGAACAACGCACAGTGTGCAAATAAAGTGACTGTGTTGAGTTCAATAAAGTTATGACCTCATCAAAGAATCTCTGTGGGTTCGGGAGCAGAGGTCCCTGTAGTGCCTACCAGATGGTAGGAGATTGAAAAACCCATAGTTAGGATGAGAAAAGTCCTTGATAATATTCCTCGCCCTACTCAGTTATTGGTAACTGATTGCCAGTGATGCACTTTGCAGTTTTCATCGCCCACTAGAGTGCCTTGTGGTCAAATCACACTGAGATGCAGTTTGTGAGAATGCTCTCGAAGGTACAGCGATAGAATAGGTGATATCCTTGAGCACAGGTGAGATTTTTTTAAAGGAACAAAGTCACTGTTGGTGTTAAATAAGCACGAGAGATCCTCAGAAATATGAGAACTATAGAACTTAAAGCCACCATAGCTCCATTCGCATAGAAGGGGGAGTGGGCCTGAATCCTAGCCCTGATATGCTGATACCGAGCAGGTTAAGTTTGGAGACAAACTTGGAGGGGAACACTGTGTTATATGCTTAACTAAAGTCAATGAACATGATCCTAACGTATTAATTAACACAACACTGGGCCACAACTCTCTAGACATCTAAATGACCTTTACCCATATATAACTTTTAGCTTGTACTTGTGGCACCATTTGGCCTTTATGGTCTAATCTTGGTATCCCTCAATGTCATAATTTGGCTCCAGTGGTAACGAATGGGAATAATACAGTTTTAAGCTGAGTACCCAGAGTACCCAGAGTAATCCCACCCAGACAAGGGGAGGACATGCAGACTACAAACAAATAGGACCCAGGTCACTTCACCCTGGGATTGAACCCAGAACCTTCTTGCTACGAGGCAGCGTTGCTACCCATCTAGCCACCGTGCTGGCCCTGTTACAGTTTATGTTTGTATTTTTTAAAAAAGAGGGAATATGTCACATTGAAATGACAACTGTTATTATAGACCTCAAGTCCATAATTATCATTTTAGCTAGTGCTGCTGCTCAAACTGACCCATAACAGGGGCAATTATAGAATCTTAGGTGTACTATGAAAAACCAATGTAAGCCACAAGAAAATAATTTGACATTTTCTTGGGGTGCTGTAAATTCGAGCACCACTAAAAATTGGCTAGATCTGCCTATTATTATAATTAATATTAATATGTTATTTTGTTATTTTAAGAAGTATCTTAAGGTAAAAAAGTTAAGAACCCCTGTCCATACAACACTAGCATGTCCTGCAGGGCCTTCGCTGTTGAATGTTGGACTAGGACTTTCAAAATAAGGTTGGATTTTAGAGTGGTCCATTTGAAATGTAAATATGGTGATTGTGTGAGATTGAGGGTTAACCATGTTTCAACACATTTTACAAAATGCTCGTTGCCTTACAATGGCATACAGAGGTCCAAATCATATATTTCCACGTTCAAACCACCAAGACCAAGTATATATTAGACTTACATCAGCACTTCCTACCAATTCTGAAAAATGTACAAATAGTAGTCCAAATACTAAATAGATAAAACTTCATAAAGCATCAATCAAAATGTGTGTGCGAGCACTTGAGACCCTTCCATTAGGATTAGGCATGGATGAATATGAGTGATGCATTCCTTTAGCCATGATTTCTCCAAGACTAACATATTAAATGTTTATTAAACCTTTATTGTTCGATTTACACGTATAGCGAACGTACAAACAAGAACTACTGTTGCTTACGAACTTTATTAATTGTAAAATCAATTTGCAAACAAGTTTTTCGAAACGATCCACAACACAATGTATAGATACTCAGCATGTAAAGCATAATGCTGTAAAAACAAGTTCTTACTAAATTCCAGTCAATGTTTGAAGAACGAATCCAGTGTGATCTGACACGCTTTTGCTGTGGCTAAGTGGCGACTTGTGGCTTCTTTTCTGTATCAAGTGGAAATGTTAGGCAAAGACCTGTAGGTGGCAGTAGAGGGCTAGGGAGAAGCTCGGGCGTTTTCGGGTAACAGAGATGAAGAGTTTCTTCATGGATATTACGCATTTTTTATTTGCTGTCACGTTCTTTGGTCCGATTAAGAGGAATTTTGGTTTAAATAAGCGAATAACATTACACGTATATAACAGGATTTGTTTCGGTACTTTAGGTTTTGGTCTGAATAAGCGACTGGTCCCATTAACCAGTGGTCCAATTAACCGGAATCCATTGTACAGCATCACTTAATCCTTTGTAGAAAATAAAGTCGAAAGAGAAACTGCACCCATTTCTCTGTATTTAATTTGATTGGCGAAATTACTTGACCATTTAAAATGTTCATTTCTTACACTGTAAATAAAACACAATCATCGTATTTCCTTTCAGTTTCGTTTCAGTTTAACATTATTTCAACATTTCCTTGTTTGAATTTAATATCGTTTTATTATATCATTGTTGGAAAGTGCAATGCCTTAGCAGTACAAACTTTTTTTTGGCCATAATGCAAATTGCCATAATTATTGTTAGTGACAACAATTGCAGCTACATCTGTGGGTGTAAAAAAAGATATTCTCCTGTTTAAAAAGGCTTATGCTTTACACCCACAACACAATGGGCCAAGGCCGACTGTCCGACTGGTCAAGTCCCTGGAAAAGACGTCTACTTGGTACTATAGGGTCGCAGATTATTTTCTTGAAAAGGAAACGAGGGCAGAATTTACATATAAATAAATTGACAAATTTGATAAGTTGACAATGAGCTTCCCCTCTCAGCTGCCTCTGCATTCCTTATTGTGACTGTATAGTTTATGTTTTTAATTTAGATTTGTGGTTAGGTGTAACTGATTTCTGCTTTTCTGATTCCACTGATTTGCTTTCATGTTTGTCTGGTGATAATTATACGATTATATAAATCTGAATACTGATTATGGCAAACTATATGATAACTGATCACAGCAGTCTGATTACGGATTACTGTGTTAACTGTCCCCTGAGACCGCAAGATCGCAAGCTTGTAGCTATACACTCTATGGACAAAAGTTTATGGACAAACAAAATTACTTCTGAAACTTCTACTTAGAACGTTTTCCCCAAGATTTTGGAACATGACTGTGTGGTCAGACACTGATGTTAGATAGAAAGTTGTGTTCTCACAGTTGCCATTCCAGTTAATCCAATTAAGGTATCCGATGGTCTAACAGTCATGGCTATTTATGTTTTTTTTTTTCATCAAATGTAAGATTTAAAAAATAAAGGAGAATAAAAAATACAAAAAAATTAACAATATCTCTATTTTAAACACAGGTGGACATACATACATTTTGTATCTATAGAACACACATTTACACTGCTCACAAAAAGTAGGGGATATTTCATTATGGAATATTTCATTTTGAAATATCCCCTAATTTTCGTAAACAGTATACATAGCTAAAAGGCACTTAAACTTGTAAAGAGTTTGTCAATGCATTGTGAAGCAGATACATACATAAAATGTGTACCTACATAATGAAACCCCACTCAAGATAATTCATTAAGGTGGATTTTATTTCCAAAACTTAATGAGCAACAATGAAACCCACTGTACTTTTTTGTTTTAAAAAGGCTGATGTACATTGCAGTTTCGGTTCACTTAATTTGTTGTTCAGAGCATGAATTAGCATAACTTACAACTCTGTGAGTTTGAAGTGTGATTGAGGTCTTATCTGTGTATATAAGCAATACATATTTCTTTTTTAATATACTCCATAAAGGCCATATTAACAGTATACCGATTACTGAAATCCTGTATTGCCTTACCTTAGTGGTCTTTGCATTAAAAAGCCTATAAATACATTTCTACTGGCAACCTACAGCTCATCGTGCTCATAGACGTTGTACTCTTTTACAGACAAGGCCCCATCATCGTCTTTATCGTTCCTGCGGAACACATCAGTGACGACATCTTCGAAGTAAGACTCATCTTTTTGCACACTTAACTTCTTGGCTTCCATCTTCAAGTGCGCTTTAATCTGAAAGTCACAAAATATGTATACATAGAATACACTGCTAACAGCTTCCAGTTGGATGAACTGTACTGCTCACAAATATTATGGGATACTTCGAAATGAAATATACCATAGTGAAATATTTTTTGTGAGCAGTATAGCATTTGTAACTAATTAATGGACAGAAGACAATACATTCAAAATACACTCTCGTTTATAAAAGACTGTCAGTTTTGTTTTTTTGGGTTTTTTTTTTTTTGCATTGTGTACCTACAACTACCTGAGATAAATGATCACGTTTATATACAGTCCCGTCCACAAATATTGCAATTCATTGGAAAGATAAGTATAAAGAGTTGTAAAATTGACCTTTTGGTGAACGACCTCAAATCTCACTCTGATGAAAATCTCACATATGAAAAAAATCCAACCTGTTATTGAGGCAAATTTAGTCTGACATAAAACTTATGTCAATAAATTTGCACACAACATTTGCCACAATTATTGGCACCCCTGTATTAAAGACTTTGTATAATTAACTCCTTTTAACAATAAAACATATTATCTTACAAGGTCGGAAAATACAGAGCAGGGAATTTGAGACCATTTCTTTCTATGGAATCAGTATACTGTCACGCCGACGCTCTGCTCCACGAATCACACCCATGCACGCACGCGCACACGATCACCATCGCCCTCTTATTAATGCACACACCGTGGAGCAGAGCGTCGGCGTGACATATACTAGGTCCCCATTTGTACACTCTTGTCTTTCGATCACCCACAGATTTTAAATGTGGTTCAGTTCCAGCAACCCACTGAGCAAAGACACGTCATAAAGAAAGTTGGTTTTTTTTAAACGTCTTAGCGACGTCTTATACTGATGTTCAAATTATGTGAATACCATAGGTTTAAAAGAAAGTAAAGTTGATGGAGTCCAGAATCAACGCTTTTTCAATGTTTTTTTAAACATATACAAAGACCAAGACAATAAAATATAAATAAGATGTCCCACTCTGGCCCTTGACAGACTTTCAGACAGTGAACCTATTTTGTAAGTCCACCATATATGCAAGAGTGTTTCTGGACTGACCGACATGATACTGACATGATATGAATGTCTGTTTGCTGGGGAAGGAGATGCCATGACAGAAGTTTTATTTTGTGTTCAGTGAACCATTTTTTTGTTGATCTGGACATATGTTTTGGATCACTGTGCTGCTATGAGAGCCATTTTTAGATTCTTGGCTGAAAATGTAAAATATCATGGTATTTCATGATACTTCGTGAGACTTTGTACCCTGATAAGATCCCCAGGCACTACAGCATCACAGACTCGCCACCAAGCTTTAAAGTGGGCTTCAAGTTCTTTTTAACTTTTTTTTAACACAAAACCCTCAAAACTCAATTCTGCTTTCATCTGACCAAAGACCATGGCTCAAATCAAATTCCCAGTAGTGCTTAGCAAACAGCAGCCAATTGCATGCACCGTGTACTCTCAGCCAGAAAACAAAGACCCCTTGGAGGACTTCATCGGGCACTGGGAAGGTGAAGAGGATAACACCCAGGACAGAGCACCGTCCATCACTGGACATGCAAACACACAGTCATGCATGAACTTGCTTATACCTGGACAATTTAGAATAACCAGTCAACTTAAATGCCATGTTGTTGGGCTGTGGGAAAAAACCAAAGATCCTGAACATGGAAACCCCACTTAGATAGGAAACAAACCTGAGACAATACTGCTGTGAAGCACCAAGCCACGTTTTTTTCTGTAAAAGTGATCCTTGGAGATTTGTTTGTCCAGTTTATTAATTTATTTCAAGTGTACTAAATGGGTGACCAGGAGCTTTGTAATGGATTTACATACCACAGGTACTCAAAATGTTGCTTATATAATGCTGTGTGATCACCTACTTCTTCCTTTGTCAGCGTCATATCACCGTTGCTGTCCATTTCTTTAAAGGCTTCAATGCTGCGGGGTCCTCGGCGTACATGCAAAAGCTCCACCTCAAAAATTACAGTTGCATTAGGAGGCACAGGATCTGTGGCATCAAAAAGATACACCACCAATCAGGCAAAACAATAAAACCACACATAGACCGAATAACAAAGAGCATCTTATTACAACAGAACATGACACGTTCTTGGGTATATTAGATATTAAGTGAATAGTTGATTCTCATAAGTAAGGAAAATAAAAATGTTAAGGAATAAAGACTTTAGCAGCAGCAATAAGGGACAACTCATTATGGCCAGATAAATGGGCCGAAGCATCATCTGAACAGTATTTTAGGTGCTGCCAGTCAGCTGTGTTGAGGACCTACTGACAGTGGTGTGAGGAAGGTCCACCTACAAACCTGTGGGTAACCGAGGAGGGAATGTGATGCTCTGGGTAATGTTTTTCTTGGAATACCTGGGTCTGGATAATCATATGAACATTGAATCATATTGAACCCTTTGCTGTGTGTTTGTGTTTGCAATGCAGGAACTAAGAATGATTGTAATTATCTGAATATTTTCTTAGTGCATAAGGACGCTGACTGACAATTAAGTGCCCTCATTGAAGTATGTGGTGATTGGTCCAGACGTCAGAGTACATCGATTGGTCCAGACACAAGGGTCTGTGTTGTGATTACCAGAATAAGTGGATATTACATTTATTTACAAATAGGCTGATTTTAGGAAGTGTTTTCATTAGTCATTTAAAGGTATGAATCTATTTTATGTATATTACATCAAATTGAAGGGGCTTTTAGGTCTGGTTCTCTACCCCACAAACAGGTACAGGTACAGTCAAAGTCAAATTTATTTTTTATTAATAATAAATAAGTAATATTGATGACTATATTGCTCTAGTTCTGGAAATAGAAATTTTGGTAGAATAGGGAAAGTTTAATTCAGCACAATATAATGTTGTATGGTGATGCTCCGGCAGGACGGTGGCTCGGTGGGTAGCACGGTTGCCTCAAATTGAGAAGGTCCTAGTTTCCATTCTCAGGAAAAGTGGTCAGGGTCCTTTGCATTGTCTCCCCACAAAAGTTTTCTCTGGGTGCTCCAGTTTCCTCCCACATGAATGCATGTGTGTGTGCTCTGCTATGCCCTGCGTAGCATCGCCCCCGTTTACCTGGTGAGTTAATTGGTATTAATAGGGGCGCGGTGCTGTGCAGGACATCTTGTATTTTTTGTCTGAGCATTGGCACTGTTCCTCTGTATGTTTGTGGAGAACTGTCTCCTGAAACTGTTTCAGTGTTCACAAAAGTTTACAAAGAACTCGAGGCAACAGAGAAAACATTTTTCTGTAGATAACAGTTACTTGCATCTCCATCCCAATTCCATTTACAATTCAAGAGAACACAAGATTTGAAATAAGTTTAAGTTTAACCAAGTTTCAGTTCATACCATCGAGTACTATGGATTTTAACATTAGCTGACTAGCTAGCTAGTTGAACTACCTTGCCCAGACAGCCATAAGCGTTTGGTCTTTAGATGTTCCAAGAAGATGTGGTCACATACAAACTAAGGTTGGATTTGCAAATGGTACATCTGACAACCATTTTACATTCACGTCATTTAGCAGATGTCCTTACCCAGAGTGATTTACAACTAATATAGTCTTACAATCAAAGCAATTGTGGGTTACGAGTCTTGCTCAAGGACCCAACTGTGGCAGATTGGCAGAGGTGGGACTTGAACCCTGGACCTTCTGGTCCATAGTCCTGTGTCTTACCCACAAGGCCACCACAGTCCCATTTTCATACGTAAAATGCAACCACGCTTTTGCGAAGTTTCTTCTTGAGGCTGTCATCAGTTCTAGAAAGTAATGTCAAAACATTCCTAGTTCAAATGCGCCTAATGATGTCACTGAGTAATCGAGCATTAAATTAGTTGCCAACTAATTTGGTACTCTGTTTTAGCTGACTAAGTCATCTCAACGCACAATGCAACAGTTTTTGACCCTGAGGCTGTAAGAACTTAACGCTGACCCCTCCTCCACGCAGATCATGCTGTATGAACACTAACCTCTGATCGGATCTTTCCAGGAATGAATCACTGCAATGCCACTTTATTTACAATGCACTGCACCTACATTACTACACTGCATTCGCATTGTACTACTTACTTCCCACATTTTGTAAACACGCTTGTAAACCTGGCCACTCAGGCTACACTATGTTATGTATTACACATTATGATTTATGTACAAGTGTCTCACTTATCACGCTCATGCTTTTATGTCAAAGCACAAGTCTAATGAGAAACTCTTTCTAAACACTGTAAAATGTCTATGGAAATGACAATACAAATACAATACAGGACTACTAACTTAAAATAGTGTTTTATACTGCTAGTATATCTTACCTTTTCCCTTCTCTCCAAATGCCAGCGAGGGAGGCACTATTATCTTTCGCTTCTCACCAGGACACATGTCTTTCAGGCCCAGGTCCAAGCCTTTGATGACCTCCCCAACCCCCAGGACAAACCAGTGAGGCTGGCCATCTTTAGCGGAGCGACTAGAAAAAAACAATTGGACTAGAGTTGGATGTGTAATTCATTGTCAACCAAAACAACACTTTCATGAATAGTGGAGCTAATGGTCCATGTTGGTCTGTACCTGTTAGTGGGAACTGGGTTAGTTTGGGAATTCTACTCTGCTGGTTTGTGATGTTCTCTCTATTGAACCTTATTGCTTTAGAAACGTGACTCGCCTTGTTACAGCATTTTGGTTGTACAGTATTTTTTAGTTTTTTTGTGTGTGTTTTTGTGATTTGCTCGGCCAACTTTAAACCAGTACTAAAGTAGCAAACAGCGACCAGTTTGCAGATAGAGTTGCACGACTGTTCATTAGAATAAACATATTGTATTGATATGTTTGTTTATTGAGTCTTACCTGCAGTAGAACTGAGAGCCGTCCTTAGCGAGAAATCCATCATAATGGGCATGAAGCAAATCACCTTTTTTAGTTTTCTGGGCGCAGTTTTCAGGCACGAACAGCACCTCGATCTGAACGTCATTGCTTAATTCGCTTGCAGTTATCAAATTGAGGAAAGTGTTTAGAATCTGAAGGAGAAGAATAAAGTTTAAAAAGCAGCGCTCAGACATCTTGCACATCTGTCTGCGTGGCAAAAACTCCAGGCTAAGGTTGCCAGATTGACAGAGAAATCCCCACTTTACTTGGAATGCTGGATGGAGGCATATTTAGAGAGGCAATCAGATTGAACATAGGTGGGTGGATTGATTAATATATTGTTAATCTCCGTTAAATGCATTGTATTTTGTAACAAAAATATACTAAGGGTGTACAGATTGTGACAGAAAATGGAAAACCGAAACAAATACGTCTGACCAAAAGAAAACGTGCTGTTGATTTTTTTAAGTAATTAAGTAATTTTAAGTAATCACTAAATAGTCTAGAAACTTTTCTAGTGGGTTGTTTGTAACTAATACACAATGTTTTGTTTTTTTTACAAAAAATATTTGTTTCGATTTGTGTACACAGAAAAACATATTTAGAATTGTCCCCTTATTTTAAACGAGAAAATCTATCAAACTGACACTTGGCTCAGTGGTAGCCCACCCCGTAGTGACCTGGAATCACACCTCACTGGTACCTTACAGGTAGGCTGAGTGTCACACACTGGCATAACTGGCCATACATTGGATTAGGGAGGTGAGACGCAACAATGATCATCCCTTCTGGCTGTGAGATGAACTAGTGCCACAAGCCTAAGTCCTGCACTTTATCTATTTACTGTAACTATGTATCTATCTTTGTATCTTTATATCTGTGTATCTATCTATCTGACTAAATGACTTTAACAGTGTACTTTGAATAGAGCTTAACACAACACCGGTACGGGATAATTTTTATGAATAACTATTTTAATAAACCGGTAATGTTTGTTTGCTGATAGTTTTCTGAATAAGGATCTGTACAATTAGTTTTGAAGTACATTCAATACAAAGTGT
>JAYJMA010156092.1:0-14041 GCA_036873895.1 Parotocinclus cabessadecuia | reverse complement strand
AACATTAAAAATCTTGCCTTTGTAGTGTATTCATTTGAAAAATGATTTACAAATAATCGTATTCTGTTTTTATTTATGTTTTACACAACGTGCAAACTTCATTGGAATTTTTGTTGTATAATGGTAACTCTGCAGATTCTTTACTATGAGATACATATTGCACAGATATGTGTTAAAGTAGTCCATAGTGCACACTGTAGGTATACAGTTCACCAGTTTTTATGCACAATCGCTCCCATTCCCAATGTCTATCAGTTGAAGAGGCCATTTTGGGACCTCTTCTATAAAGGTATGTGCTGGATCATTCTCAAGGTAGCAGTGACACTGACATGGTTGTGTGTGCTGCAAGGGGTGTGTCAGACACAGCCACTAGGTTTTATGAAAATGGGTAACAAACCATGCATATAAATGATAGCTCATAGCGAGTAACCATGTATATACAACATACTCCGTAGTGTTTGCTATACAGAATCTAGTACAAAACTGGATTGGCTCAGCAACACAGAGCAATTTACACCCAGTCATTCTTTGTAAGACACTGCTAATCTTTTGTTAAAAACTGCAGCTGTGAATTTAATGAAGCAATTAGTGCAACACATCAAATGTGTGATTTTATGGGAAAGTGCTTCCATTTTAAATATAAATGTAAAATCTGTTTGCGATACATTACTTGCTTAGCATTTTACAATGACAATTATTCAACCTATTTATAGTCCATCCAAGTAAACCAATTAGTTGAACAGTTCACTCTGCCGGGATATTATGTTTCTTGCCTCGAGCATCTATATCTTAAAAAAAAACTCCACTTGTATTGTGAGAGTGAGAAGAGGCGGAAACTGAAGATGAACAGAAGAAAGGTTATTTTGCCAAAAATCATTTATTTTAATTAATTTTCCCGTCTTACACATAAACTACAAAAACACACATGGCTTGCATGTTAAATGGCTCTATTAAATTGTATTAAAAGCAGCCTGTAATAAAACACTTCTCCAATCTCCAGACATGCTGGAACAGAGAGCACAGTGGGGTCTAAGGGAGTGGCTGTCTCAAGCAGCAATGATCGAAGGCTTTTTAAATGATTACAGGGCACTTGAGCTGCCCGCAGATGTTCATTCGTATGCCGATAAATTACATGGCTGAAAGCTAAAACAGGCTTGCATATTTCACCAAAAGCCTAGTGCAAAGTACATGACTTTTCTCAACTGCTTGAAAACAATATTAAATGATCACAGCTCGTAAAGGTGTAAAAATGTAAGGAAGACATACAAAATAGTCTAAGGAAGTCTCTTTAGAAAATCAAGTTTGTGAAGACAACAGCAAAATAACTAGACAGATATTTATATAATACTATTATATAATATTTATATTTTGTTTCTAAATAATATTATATACTATTTATATGTTATTTTTTTTTCTCTTTTTTATCTTTGCATATTATACATATGCATGAAGTATTTGGATCATAGTTTTTTCTCTACAGTAAATTATTCACACAGACTCACTGGTGGTTTCTTATTGCTGAGTTTGAAACCATTCATTAACAACCATTCAATTAAAAAGACTGAAATCTAAGACATTTTAAAGTGCATATATATCAAAGAGTCAGGCAAAATCAGGCAAAACTTCACTGTAAAAAGTGTATATAGTCAGTATGACCAGTGCTGAGCACAGTCTGTTAACCACAACATTCTGCATGGCTCCTCGCTAAAACTTTTCTGTTTCACAACAGGCTGCTTAATTACTACTTGCTGTGCTGCTCCTATATAGTTCCTGTCAGATTTCGTTGTGCATTAGGTCAATAGCGGTTGGCTCTTGTCCCTGGCTCCTGTTGCTCCTGTTACCTTTTGTTGTCGCCTGTTCGTGTTTTATGCACTAAGCCTGTCCTCTATGCATAGTTCCTTTGGTCATTAAGTTGTTCTATATATCTCTGTGTATCTCAGTCCTGTATCTCTTTCCCATTACTATTCTCTCTGCACCTGTACCAGATGTATTCATTTATCCCAGTTATGCGTATTTCCGGTTTTTATCAACATTGAATGCTAGCAGTAGCTATTTGATTGTAGTGTTCTATGTTTGCTATTAGCCTCCCCATTTACCAGCTGTCTCTTTGTTAGCTTATCCATGTAGCCTCTCTGTTTACACCCTGTACCCTATCATGTCTGCTTGCCACTATGTCTATTTTTGTATTTGTATTTGTATTTGTAATAAAGCCCTTGTATTTGTCACTCCTGTTCTGCCTAACCTGCACCTGGCATTCTCAGAGATTGTTTCAATGTTTGAAATGTCTGCTATTGTTGGCAAAGGAATCCCACAAAGGACTCCCCTAAATATGTCGGTTATAGCAAGCAAATCCAAATAATACATTGCTTGAATTTGAATTGATCAGTTTTCTCAGTGATGCAACTTGCATCTGGAATATAATAATATTATTGCTTGATGAGGGAGTTTCCACTGGATTGTACGCACTACAAACCTGGATGTTTGTACCACATGTAACTGACTGATAAAATTGATCATTTTTCAAGTACATGTTCATATTATTTAAATTCAAAGGAATACCTTATACCTGTAGCTGTTATTACAATCACATCCATAAGCAGAGGATTAATAAACTATAATCAGATATACTAGCAGTAGCTGGCTCTTTGGTGTTTTTCTGTCCGAGTGATCAGAATGGAGTGTCTCCACCATCCAGTCCAATTAAATAGTGTAGTTACTCTATTAAAGAGTTCATTTGTCATATCAGGTATGTCTCTAATTTTCCGTGATTGGCAGGCTACAAGACATATGGCGAAGCAGAGGTCAAAAGCAAAAAATGCTTTAAATCACAGAGACACCTAGACATGACTACAATTATTAGAGCGCCACTGAGTTGGGTGAAAATAGTATGTAATTCTACCTGCCACTTTTTTGAAAGAGCAGGAAGAAAAACATAGACTTGGTCACTCTGGATTAAATTAAAACCAAAAAGTAGAACCAATAAAGTGGAATTTATGCTTACACAAAACACTAAACTAAACACTAAAAAGGGTTTAAAAATTGTTTTTTTTTGGTAATAAAACAAATTTTAAAAGTGCTGTACTGTAAACATTTTGAATACATCATTATGGTGAAATAGCACATTTATTTTCACTAGGCCTGGCACCACACCAGGTTTGAATGCTTAGCACTGCCGCCTCAAGGTCCTGGGTTCAAGCACCAGGCGGAGCATCCTGTTGTCTGGGTAGGTTTAATCTGGGTACTGTGGTTTCCTCCCATTGTCCAAAGACTTGTGTTAGTTTAATTGGTGTCTCTAAACTGTCCTCACTGTGTGTATGAGAGCATAAGTGTATGTGCCCTAGGATGGATCGGTGCCTTGTCTAGGGTTGTTCCTCCCTCGCGCTTTATGCAGTGGCTTAGGCACCAGCTCAGTCCAGGATCAAGTGGATAACAATGTTTTTCAGGTATTCCTATTATTAATGAAATACACATTTCTAAACTGACATGGTTCTTTAGTAGAGCTTTGATAGCTCAGAAAATACAAATATGACAGAAACACCATTAACTATCTCAGGATTAGCTCAGAGACTACAGATGGATTTCTTCATTTCCTCCACACCCTTGTTTTCCATCACCATTCTCACACACTTGCACCCATTTAACCTATCCACGAGCACCTGACTTTAGTACATCTTGCACTATGACTTCTCTTCCTGCTTATCTGCTTCATTGTCTTTAAGTCTGTCTATTTTTCCCTTGCAGATTAAAAGACTGTGTCTAGATAGTGCTGAATGTTTTCTACATCTAGCCTTTTTGGTTAATTTCCTCTTCTTCATATTTTTCTCCTTCTCCTCTCTCCAGAGGAGAAATGTTCCATGTGAAAGCCTCCACCCCCTCTTAAGAGCTGACCTAAGAGTGGCCAATCAACAATCTGCAGCAGGCTGTGACAAACATGTTATTTGTAAACCCATAATCATTGCCATCGAAAGGCTAAAAAATCCCTCCAAGTTGCCAATATCACGGGGCAATAAACTTTGTCCCACAAACTAAAATATCTGAACTATTATTCAGTATGAATCAGTTTTTGTTCTATCAGACATGATGAAGTGACAGAGCAATTAAATGTTACAACAGTATAATACAGGCTGCTGGCTGTAAGCTTAAGATATGTACAAAGGTTAAGTCTAAAATGTATAGTGTACCCATATTGTCCTCTACTTTCTCACCACCTGACTCATTGTCACTCAGTTTCAGTGTCATTCACAAAGGTCATTCCTGACAGTGAGGTACTGGCCTCAAAGCAGATTGTAAATTAGTATGCTTACTATATATAGTTAGATAATATATAATAATTACTATATTTAATAATGTAATTAGGATAAAATAATTAAATACAATAATACATTTAGGATAATATAGGCTATTATAAATAATGAAGTTCGGATTTTAATGTTATGTCATGCAGAAATATAAGGGTAATATTTGGATTCTCTCTACACCATGCTGTGAGAAGCCTGACACGTGACACAACAAATATCGGTGTCCAACTATTTATCATAGCCATTCACTTTAAAACCAAAGTAATTATCAAAAAATGTGAAGACTTCTAAAAGAACGTTTATGGATTTGAATTGCTCAACGCTGCTGTAGCAGAAGAATTTGAACAAATTCTGCAGTTTCTCCGCATCATAAAACTTGACGTATCAGCGCAACACTTACATATTTCAAAACACACAAAATATTTCAATAGAGTGACATTGTATCAGACAGGTTCAGAGTTCTGAACTGTTACTCAGTTCAACAGCACCAACCACTGCACCATTGTGCTGCCCCAAACAAAATGCCTGTTGCTACAGATTAGATAAGATTTGTTCTAATGTATAAAATAGAACTAATGGGGTGAATTATATAGATCTTGTGCCTTGTGTGCAAGTCAAAACTAATGTAACATACAGAGTTGAATAGATTATATAGAATGGCAAATGGAGATTTGGAATGACGTATAAGTCACGCGAGTTCCGATCTTAGCCTTCTCATTCAGGTTGCTTGGCCATGTATCAGATATACAATCTAGGACCTCACATGAACGTGTCTCAGGTGAGATTTGCCTATCCACACAGATACGGTTCACACTGAGGCAAAACCTCAGTCACTTCAGCCTGGTATTGTGACCCTAGCTTATGTGACAACCTCAGCACTATCGTTACTCTTGTGTCTGCGCACAATGGAAATTTGATCTTACAAAATATGAACACAAACATGTTCTCTTAGTTAAAAAAGACTCTCTTTACACCACAACCTGCCAGCCTGTCTATAGCACATGTGCAACACACACAGACTCACTGAGTCCTCCATAGAGGTTTTTGGTATGCGACGAAATGAGATGCTGCCCTCTGGAGCGTGGCCATGAGGATTTGGTAGCATATTGATCTTGTTCCAAACCATATGAGAGGATCGATGGTGTAGTTTTACACACGAGGGAGCACCCACTCTTTAGAGAGCCAAAGCTTATTTCAGTAAGGCACCAGCTCATGGAACCATAGCAGAAAAAAGGCTTAGAGAGGCTCAAGGGCCAAGGACTCCAGAATCTGATTCAGATAGATGTACGTGAGGTGACTTCATGACTTTTACATAAACCATATATTTTGTCTGCCTTTTTGTCTGTATAAATGCTCTTTTATTTCCAATGTTGTGAGAAAGAGAGAGAGACAGACAGACAGAGGTGAATCCTTAAGGAGAGACACTTTAGCAAATTACAGTGGGTACTGCAATCAGGAAGCTGAATTACCAAACCTGACGTGTCACCAAGGCAACTGCTTGAAACAGGTGTGTGCATGAGTGTTTGCATGCATGTATTTATCTCTTTACTGTCTGCATGATCAGAATAAATGACATTTTGACAAATGTTTGACCTTATGGATACATATGTCAGGTCTCCATTGGGAAAAGTGCTTTGTTTTTGGGCACTGTGGTCAATTTTGGATGTAAAAGTGGCATTATTTACCTACAATAATAAATAACATACAATATATACAAATGTATATACAAGAATACAATTGGTGGTAGGTGCTTAAAACACAATAGACATTCTTTTGATTATTTATTTACAGATATTAATTGTGTATGGGTGGAATGGTGGTGCAGTGGTTAGCGCCGAGATCTCTGGTTAGATCCAGACCCTGAGCTCCATCTGTGTGGACCTATCCACATATCCTGCATATCCTTCCTGTCTCTGAACAGGACTTGCGTGTATTTATTGACAGAACTCAAAACAGATCATTTCACTGCACTTCACTATACACTACACATGTATAATGATCCCTGTTATTTCTCTTACACACACTGCTAACACATTCACAATATGGAGCAAAACGGAATGGAATCTATAGCATGTTTCATTTAATCTATTCCAATACTCATTCTGCTATCAATTCCGGTTCAAATCAAATCCAAGTTTTGAATCCAAAAAGAAGAAAAATGTGCAAAATCTTCATGTAAAAAGATATGTTTATATTATCATATTTCAACTGCAAAAGTATTTTCGTGCTGTATTTTTTGCACTAATCGTAGCTGTGTATTTGAAGCAAATAAATGCATAATGTCACACCCACGGGTGGTGCCAGCTACCTACGCCACGCACACACTCATTGTGGACACCTGGGACTTGTTTAGCACCCGTACATAGACTCGTTCCGTGCATTGTACAGGCATGAAGCCACTAAAGTACACCCTAAAGTGCTGCCCTGTGTCTGCGCCCTCTGGGCGCACAGTCTCTTTTATTTTTGTCTTTTGTTCGTCGTTTTCATCCTGGGACGCCTACCGCCTTGTTTTGCCTGCCATGTTTTGTTAATAAATTCCTGCCTGCACTGCACACCGTGTTTGTCTCCTCTTCACCTGCCCGGCATTACACATAACCAATAAGTGGAATTCCGTTGTTTTTAAAGGGTCTTTTTAAAAGATTGAAATCTTTTAATTTTGGAACCAGTTCTCTTTCGCGTTTCGATACAAAACCCTAATCTCCATAAATAAAAATGAACTGAATTTTACTGAAATCCCCAGTGACTATATGGACAATGTATAGGATTCCCTCATCCCAAAAATCAGTTTGTCATGTTTCTGACTTTTTCATAAAGCATAAAGCCATAAAGCAATCGCTTGCTAACTTTGATGGAGAACTTGATCGGTCTGATCAGTCCTGACCATCATCCCTCCATCAGATCTCTTCCAGGTAAACTTTAACGTCAACTGTGAGTCTGTCCAACATCACCATTTATCCCAAATCCCAAATAATTTGCATTCTAATGCACATGTTTTTATATAATTATTGGATTTATACAAACTGTTGGCTATATTTTGCATTTTCTACATGTAGTATTAACTACACATTAATTATACACATAATACACATTAATGTGTATTAACTACATGTAATATGGTACCTTGTTTGTTTTTACCATGCATCGCCTAGGCAGGGATCAGTCTGAAATCTTCATGTCTTTCATCTAGGTGGCCTCATTTCAGGTTGGATTGCTCAGTCTGCTGATGATTTCGGCAGCAACAGGCAGGACAAATGCAGAGGACATATAATTGTTTCCCTCTGTAGAGTCCATTATCTCAAATAAAAGCTTTCTTATACACAGTTGCTGTGGGAAACAGCATTGTTGCTACTAGTTACAGCTCTCCCACCAGTCACTGGATTCGATGTTCTAAAGGATGGGGACAACAAATTCAAATACTACTCCCTCTTTCTCCATGTGTTTTATGATAAGGTGCAATAAGAAGTGGGGAGGGCTGAGGAGAATGGAAAAGGATGACACATTAGCATTGGATTACTTGTTAGCATGCAAGGAGAATAGGTACACATGTTATATGTGTTACAAGCTACACTGCTTTGCACTGTTTGACAATAATGTCCCCTACTGCATGCATACACAGACAGCTACGCACACATGTTTGACTTGGTGATGGAAGGTTTGATTGATTAAAGAATGATGATTACAGTAAATGGCTTGGAAGATGGTTCCTTCTCCCTTCAACACACACACACACACATCTAACTCACACTCTCTCTCTCCATCTGTAGAGTGCCTCTCTTCCCTCCCCTAATGGCACAGCTATTAGTGCTAATGCATTTCAAACATACAGCAGCTGCCACATTCGGATGGAAAGCTCCTGTCCTCCCTTGCCACTTTCTTGCCTCCCTTTCTCTCCCATACCTTTTCTTCCCTCCCCATTTCTAACACATCTAATCAAACAGGTTGACATGCACAAGTAAAGCACAATAATAAGAGCAGATTTCCATTGACAGTGTGTGATTACTGAACTGTAATATGTACCCTGTTGAAACTGTACAGCTAATGCATCTATGCATGCGCAAATAGATGTGTAATGCAGGTGAATTTAAACTGCCATTTAGCAGCTGTCACCAATCTATGTAACACAACCAGGTAAATTTTGAACCCGAATACATCGAATACATCTAAAAATAATGTTGCCCAGCCTAATCATTGCTTCCATATCACATGACAGCTACAAATCTAAAATGGTGAAGGCTAAAGTGGCATATACACTTAAAAGCAATACATGACAATTGCCTAAGCAGAAATACTACACAGGGCTTTAAAAGCAATGAGACAGGGGATATAAGTGACATTCAAATTGAAACAGATCTCCATGTTTCCTCAAACTACTATGACGCTGTAACGTCAAATTCCAAATGACTGACCCATGCAGACATGGCGGTATCCCACATGACACACGGCGTCAAGACACAACTCTACCCTGGCCACGTTTTTGTTCATTCGATGTTTGGCATATCTTTGTATACATTTAAAACTAAACCAACATAATACACAACACATAAAATACATTTCTACCACTAATTCATTAGTAAAACATGAACAGAGACATGTATAGGGTGAGTCAAAAGTCATAGTAATGGAAAATGGAAATCTGTAATGGAAAATTAGGATATTAACTGAATATTTTATTGGAATTTTATTAAGTGGTTGATTTATTCTTTATACAAATCTATTTTCTAATCAAGTTTGAAATCATGTCTTATTATTTTTTGTATATATTTTTTGCCCTGCCTTGTTTAGTAAAACATGCTTCATTCAAGCACCTCTTGTGAAGCACCGGGATGGTCACTGAGTTTTGAGGACACTGGCATTGAGTCAATAATGCTATTAAGACAAACACTTAAAATGTTTTATATAGTGGTTAAAAAATTATAACTTTATTATTACATTCAGGAACCGCATTTGACCATTACAGAGTCTTAGCACGTAGTATTCATTTTGCCTGATTATTATATATCTACCATATATCCTAATTACCATCTGGCATAGCTTCTAATGTACATCATTATTTATAATGATAGATACAATAATTTAACTCTAAGTGATTAAATAATCATAACACTTCTGCCGTCAGCCCACTGGTGGAATGTCCTCATGCTGACTTTAGAGTGAGAGATATACTTATTTTTCTGAGAGACTAGAGATGAAGTAATGAGCTAATGAAAGTTTGACAGCATGGAACATTTCTTTTTGTAAACAAGCTCTTGAGTAAATGCTCATAGCAAATGTCTGGTCTGACCCGCCGTCTGGTGCACTGTTTACAGT
The DNA here is from genome assembly GCA_036873895.1 of Parotocinclus cabessadecuia. Taxonomy (NCBI): domain Eukaryota; kingdom Metazoa; phylum Chordata; class Actinopteri; order Siluriformes; family Loricariidae; genus Parotocinclus; species Parotocinclus cabessadecuia. The sequence continues at coordinate 4,436 of JAYJMA010156092.1, read as the reverse complement.
GGTCCGCTGTAATGCGGGTTCAGTTTTCCTCATTTGTCTTCTACTCTTACAATACAGAGTGCATCATCCCATCACAAACAGCACAGATAGGTTCAGTTAAAACGAAAATTTGGCATTATTTTTTTCAAAAGACAGACACGTGGATTTCACACACACATTTCATGTTCTTATATATCCCATCATTCTTTGTCAGGCATTATAACAGAAAATATATTTTAGAATTCTTCCAAATTGTGTTCCAAGTGTGCATATACACAGTATATAAAGGTAAGTAGCTGATGTTCTTGCATAACTAAACTCAATATTTTAAATAATACAATTTTAAAAATGAAGAAGTATAGTAATAACATTTTATATTAAAATAAACCAGAATGATGAGAAGTGATGATTACATAAAGCTGAGGACCCCCCCCAAAAAAAAGAAAAGAAAAAGAAAAACAAACAAACAAATAAACAGATTTGGAAATGGAAGACTATCAAATAACCATACTTTATATTATCAACATATCCAACAACATTGTTGTCTAGGGTGCATTTAAAGTTCAGACTCACATTATAGGACAGGGTGACAGTGTGAATAATTTTTGACTGCATAAAAGATTAAAACAGGGCTAACTTGCTAGCTTGCTTTTATAAATAATATACACTCACCAGACACTTCATTAATACAACTGTTTAACTGCTTGTTAATGAAAATATCTAAACAGCCAATCACATGCAAGCAACTCACTGCATTTAGGTTTGAAGCCGGAACTAGCAAGGTGTACCTAACAAAGCTGCCAGTGAGTGGAATTATTCCAGTACTTAACCACTAGGTGTAACCACTACCATACATGTATATCCAGAACACTGACAGAATTCCTACATCAGATGTTTAGATGCCACAATGGATACAATTTGCCTTGCTTGAAAATAGTAAGAAATGTTCGATATTGATATAGCTGTATCTGATTTAAAGAGCTGTAGTGCTGCAGCAGCAGAACAGCAAGGTTATTATGTTAATCACCAGAAAAACAAGTCACAAACTAAATCTGATGAAGCAGTAAGCCCAAATGACCTTGAGAAGATGCAAAAAAAAAAACCACTATTTCACACACTGTTGCGTTCTGTTGGACTTAAACAGGTCACACTTCTGTTCCACACTTGAGACCACACCAGAACAGATCTTTGTAAATGCCATAATGCCATATTAGATCCAATGGGTGGATTTATGAGGTGTTAGATCAGTTGGAAATATAGAAATTCATATCATTCTAAGTCAAATGTTGACTCTTCACACATGTATTGTCATAATAGGTAGTGCTAAAATGGTGGCTGTTACTGAAAGCTTTATAACCCTGTAGAGATGGTGCATGAGAGATGCTAGTATTTCTGCAGTGTAGTGCATAAAGTTGCGCAATGCGAGAAATAGAATTAAGTAATGTTATGCTTAGTCCAAATATAATGGTAAACATCGCGTACCTATAATACAATAATTATTCTCTAGGCATAGAGCTCTAAAGGTCAGTATGTGCAACATGCTGGACCATTTACATTGAGTAGTCACGTGTGAGTCACAGTGTCAGCTTAATTTTGCTGGGTGATCCACAGACACACTTGGTCATGGTTGAGGAAAGAAAGTTCAAACGGCACTACAGTGGCCCTCTCTGTCATCTGAGGTGCTGGTAAAGACTCCACGAGTTGTTCAGAGGCACTTGGCAACTTACAACCCATGCTACTCAGAAGAGGGGTTGACATGTGGTGAGTAACATCGACATGACTACATCTGGTTGAAAACTGGTGGTATGAGTGTAGTACAACTGGTAACGTATTTAAAATGCCTCAAAAAGTTACATGAAAATGCTTTCGCCTTTCCTCCAACATGTTTAAGATGCTTTTCATTCTATGTCCCTAACAGGATCCAAAAGGTATGGAGATATAATCTAATTACAGTGTCAGACAGCAGACTTTAACAGAAAAATACCAAAGAAGCATCTGCAAAACAAAAAGAAAAAGATCTCCACAGATACTTGTCCACGCTAAAGGATGTACCGTTCCGTCCCTGTCTCTCCTGTGTAGGTGCTAAAATGGTTTGAAAATGGTTTTTGCACAGTGCTTCATTACCTGGGCTAATTATAAAAGCAAATGAAATCAGCCCCGTGCTACATTATTAATGCCCGCACCACCATTAGGGCTCATTTGCAGTGTTTGCAACAATATGACATTTTCAAATTGTTTTCATGGCTGATTAGAAATGGTTGCTGATAACAAGCCAGAGCGGGAAAAGAGAAAAAGAGGAAAAGTAAGTATACAATATTAGGAAAAATAAGGGAAGGAAAACTAGAAAAAAGAAAGGGCACGCATGTTGCTACCACGCAATAGTGCTTTACCTCCAGAAAAGTTACAGTAATTAGATACAGTCACCGGACACTGCTTGTTAATACAATTGTCTAATCAGCCAATCACATGAAATTGCTCAATGCCTTTATCCATGTAGTCATGGTCAAACATGGTATAGTTGCTGGTGTTTGTTAAGTAACTTCAATAATCACTTATTGCAAACAATGTATGGAGAAGAACACCTCTGAATGTACAACATGTGAAGCAGATGGGCTACAGCAGCAGAATTGTTCACCACTGCTGTTAGCTCAAAGCAGAAAACTGAGGCTACAATTTGCACCGGCCCAACGTTCCTTTGTCAGATGATTCTTGATTTCTGTTGCAACTTTCGAACGGGAGGGTAAACAACATGAAAGCACGAATCTATTCTGTTACAACAGTTCAGACTGCTGGTGATTGCAAGCATCTCTAAGTTCAAAGAACCTCCAACTGGTTTCTTGAATATGACACTGCACTCAAATGGCCTCCACAATCACCATGCCTCAATTCAATACAGAACCCTAGGGATGTAGCGGAATGGGAGATTTGCATTATGGATGTGCAGCTGACAAATCTGTAACAACTGCGCGATGCTATCACATCAGTATTGATGACAAATGTTTCTAGACCCTTGTTGAATTTACGCCATAAAGAATTAAGGCAGTAAAAGATGCATGCATGTGATCGGGTTCTTTCAATACTCCTTATCCGAATAAACACAATACATGATGATGCCAATTGCTAATCTTATACATGTCACCTAGCTGCATAGAGTCTCCTCATGCCTTATTCAATTCTCCCTCTGACTCCATTTCCTGTCGATCCATGCTTGCATACATGGTCCAGACAAACCATTTCTTTGCCTCAATCATATTTATTCTCCTTTTAGATTCCCTGCACCTGTTCTTCATTCAGGTTCATTTAGGTTAAGTAGTTGTTTTTCTGTCCTTCTTTGCAAAGTTCACTTACTCTGTTTGTGCTTTTAGAATATAATAGAATGTCGTTTTTCTCACTGCACAAATACAAGATTAAGCATGCATCTCTGTTACTGGAATGCTCTAAAAATATAAATGCAGTACGAAACACCACTGAGCATAGGTGCAAGTGTAGCAGTCAAGTGCAGAACTATAAAGTGTGCGACAGTATCAAATATTGCAAAAAAGCTTAAATATGCAAAGTAACAGGAAAACCATTCAAAATCAGGATGAATGTACAGTTAAAAGTGCAGCAAGCATGGATAAAAGTATCAGTGTAAGTACAGTTGTGTATTTGTATGTGTGTGTGCATTTCTAGCTTTGACTTCTCGCCTTAGTTTCTGACTACCTGCCTGCCTCAGCTCATATACTTGAGCAATAATCTGACTGATTTGTGTTTTGTCCTCCTGTCTGTTCACCTGACCTCAATTTTGTCTGATTCTTTGAAATTACCCCGAGCATTCAATGTAGTTTTAGGGTCAGTCCTGATAATTTTAGTTACATTTAGGTGAATAAACACTTGCACATATATGTGCTGTGCAAAATACCACCATTAGATTAGAATATAGCATTGTGTAATGTTTAATGTTATAATGAATGCCTAGTCTCAAAGAATGTGTAAACGGTTTTTGAGAATAACACAAATGCTGGTATTTTTATATGGTATAATGAAGTACAATTATAAGAATTCCATATGTATTAAGAAATACATCCAGTTTAAGCAAAGACTTAATATTTACAGTGCTGAGCCCTCTTCGATAAGACTTCTGCCACTCACCTCAACATGCTAGACATTAGATTCTGGGCAAATTCCTGAATGATAGAAGCCCATTGTTACTCATTGTTTTAGGGTTTTTGTTTGTTTTGTGTTGGCCATCCACTGTTTGATGACTGACCACAGGTTATAAGTGAGATTGAGATCTGGGGAGTTTCTTGGCATTGGACCCAAAATTTTAATGTTTTGTTTACAGAGCCACTTAATTACTTTTGCCTTGTGATATAGTGCTCCATCATGCTGGAAAAGGTATTGTTAATCTCCAAATTGCCCCTGGATCATTGGGAGAATTTGCTCTTGGAGGAGTTTTTGATACCATTCTTTATTCA
>JAYJMA010156082.1:0-14042 GCA_036873895.1 Parotocinclus cabessadecuia | reverse complement strand
ATACAAAAGTATAATAAACCTTGTTAATAAATATATAATACAAAATTATATTAATATGAAAAATAAAAAAATAAATATAAAAGACAAGCATAGTAATAAACGTTGAAAATATTTAAAATCTAAAATTATGTTAAAATATAAAAATACATATAAAATACCAAATTATAATAAAATTAATATGAAATAATAAATATAATAAAATGTGGAAATAAACATAAAAAAATTATTTTTAAAATATTAAAATAAAATAAAACACAAACATTATATTAAAACAAATAAATAAATAACTAAATTATATTTACATTTGGAAAATATCTCAAATAAAAAAATACATTAAAACATAAAATAAATATTAAATACAAAATTATATCAAAATGTAAAAATAAATATAAAAAACAAACAATCATAAAATGTGGAAATATACATAAAATCTAAAATTAGACTAAAATATAAAAATTAATTTAAATTAAAAACATTACATTAAAATGTTGGTATCAATATAAATAAATAATTTGTATTACAATGTGAAAATAAGTTTTAAAAAAACTCCATTTAATACAAAAATTATATTACAATGTTTAAACAAATATGAAATCAGAACTTATGTTAAAGTGATTGGAAAATGCATCTGAGTTAATCAACTTAAGTATAAATGTAAAATGTTTGAATGTTTTTTTACAAAAATATAAAGAAATTTAATCAGTACATGTAAAAAGTTCAAATAAACTAAAACTAAATATGATTTTAACATGCCATAAAGCAATTAAAATGCAATTTAATTAAACAAAATTATATTATAAATGACAATAAATAAATATTTTTAAAAGTATAGATAATATAAAATTATATAGAAAGCAGTATAAAATGCAAAAGCAATGTGTTTGCCTACTATTTTTGAAATATAATGCAAAAATGTCATTTTTAAATATGATAAAATTATGTATAACTATAAATAATACTAAAATGTTACTTACCTTCCTGTGCATTTCTGTCTTCGTTTAAGGAGATGATGGAGGGATTTTGCTTTTATAGCCTTACATTTCAGAACCAGTGACACAGCAACACGGTGTATGCACACACACACACACACACACACACACACACACACACACACACACACACTCACACTTGCAGAAATTCCTCAGTTCATAAACAACCACAATCTGTTTTATTGTTGTTATTTTTGCTGTTTCTGGAAGCAGTTACACAAACTTTTCATCACATAAAACACACCGGAGAACCAAAACATAAAACGTGACATGTGCAAAAGTTTGCGCCCTTCAGCGGATGGATAAAATGCTTTAATAGTTTCTTTTTGTTTATGTAATGTATGACAATCGGCCAATGAATGAACGAACGAATACACACTAACACAAACAAACAACAGTTTGTCCACACACACACACACACACACACACACACACACACACACACACACACACACACACATAAAACTATAAATGAAATATCTAAAAGTACTTTGTCTGAAGACTAATAACGTTTAGCTGCTATTACACTAATAATAGAACCATTGCACTTTATTTACAAATATTTTGCACAAGGCCACAGTTCTGCACCGGTCGACTTGTTTAGGCTAAACAAATGCTGGCACAAAACAGGAACAAAATGTGTGAGCTTGCCTGTGTCAAGTGCATGACATCGCTTCGCTCATTTTCACACCAAAAGCCTGAAAGTGTGTATTTTATGTGGGTGTGGGTGTGGGTGTTTCCTGCCAGGCTGTTTGAGTTTTCTGTCAGGTTTAGAGGACATATATCTGCTCTAACAGCAGATCAATTGTGAGCAGCATACACAACTGCCAAAACAACACGCGTTCAGCCTAGCCGTTAACATGGAGGTCATGCTATATCACCCGATGTCAAGCAGAGGTCGACAAAGATCAACGGCAACTCAATTTAATCCATCAAGAAAGCAAAAACAATCGACGGGAAATAAATAAGTAAAGTGTTTAGTGTTAAAAGCGTTTAATTGAATCGAATAATACTGTTTTTTTTATATAATAATAGTTTTTTTCTGTTTTTGTGTTAATGATTACTTTTGTTTGGCTTTCAAGGATGTAAATCCCAATTTCTTACAGTTCAATCACAGAAATTGCCTCCCGTTCCCACCCACTCGTTTCTTATTTGTTTTGTTGCGCATTTTCTGGTTTTCTAACACATATCGCTTAAAGTTTATCTTGACACTTTGATATTTTCCTTGGTCTACCTGTGTGCTTCCCTTTTACAACCTTCCTATTTTTGTTTGTCCAAATTTTAGACACGGCTCACTGTGAACGACCAACATATTGGGAAACGATTCTATTCATCTCGTGTTGAAGCCATGATTCATGTCAATCCACTTCGTGCAACCGCTCACCAAGCTGTGAGCACTCTTTTCTTAACTGATGACTAATTAGCACATATAATCTGATGCAGGAGTTCGTTTTAGAACTGCAAACTACAAAACTCCATATTTTATCCCCTCTCCTTGATCAACAAACGATTGTGACTTCTCAACACCAAAAGGTTGGAATTGGGGGAGGAGAGTTGCAGCATGACATCGCTTAGCTCATTTTCACGCTAAAGCCTGAAAATGTGTATTTTGTGTGGGTGTGGGTGTTTCCTGACAAGCTGTTTTAGTTTTCTGTCAGGTTTAGACGATATTTTTCACATTTACACCCCCACACGCCGGAAAACCGTCAGTACAACTCGCCATAAACACTTCTACTGACCACCATTACACTAAACCATAGAGGACCAAGCCCGTCAAGACTAAAAAGAAATGACATAAAAGAATAAAGAAATAAAATGGTCAGAATTGCAATAATCACTGCTGAGAGTAGGATTGAAAACACCTTATGATTTTGTGTGGTTTAATTATACATCCTTCCAGCCATCCATTTATTATTTTCCATAACATGCCTTGATTTGTGCATAATTGTAATATTGATTGCTCACTGCAGTACAACCAATCACTAACTATAATGAATGCAGAAATTCATAAAGAAATAAAAAGAAACAATACAACCGACATTTGAATAAATGAATGTTAGATAAATTCTAAAGCCACCTTGAGACAACAGCATTTATATATATATAAAAAATAATAAAAAAAATCTTATGAAGTGCCATTCAAACTAGTTGAGAAGGGGAAACCAATCAATTCTCAAATCACTAAATTCATTTAAAGTCATCAAGTGGTCACGTTATAAACAATCAGGACATTTTCTTCAAAGAGTCACAACTGAGTTTTGTACAGAATTTTATTCTTTAAGTGCTTTAAACGGTACAGATTCAGGACGGGACAGACTGCACAGGGACACTCTGGTCAGGGTTCTACTCGTAGATCCAGGATTGGGCGCAGCTCTGGAAGGACACCAGCTCCTCATCCTTAAACCAGAGGGCAATCTCTTTTTTGGCACTCACGACAGAATCACTGCCATGGATGATGTTCCTGAAACAAGTTCTGGAAGTTAGGGTAAATTCACCTACGCAACGTCACCCAACAGTAGCTCCAACCAAATACTGCACCCTACCCAACCTACAAGGCAAAAGCTGCTCACCTGCCCACTTCGACGCAGAAGTCACCCCTGATGGTGCCGGGTTTCGAGTCAGCAGGATTAGTCTCTCCCAGCATCACACGACCCGTCTTCACCACGTTCAGCCCCTCCCACACCTACAAGAGGCACGCTGGATAAGAGCCACGCCCAGAATCAGAGTTTGCACACGGCATAAGAGATCAGCGCTCACCATGGCAACGACAGGTCCAGAGCCCATGTACTTGACGAGGCCAGGGTAGAAGGGTCGGTCCTTCAGGTCGATGTAGTGCTGCTTCAGGAGGTCCTCAGATGCCTGTAACGGGTTCAAATCAAGCTTGGGGTCACAAGTTCAGAATCCAAAAAGAGCAAGTTTTGGAATCAAAGCCAGACGATTTTCCAAAGAAGGACTGAATGAGGATTTACTCTGCAGATTTTAGATTATTTTTGTCTAAATATCTGGCATAACAGCAAGCAACAACACTAAAAATAAGGGCAAACATTCTCAGGGGCATGCCCAATGGGAGTTCCTTACAAATTAGTCCCTAAAACTGGATAAATCAAGGCAGATTGCACTTACATAACAAGGTTTAATAGACATTTGTCAAGCACCACTAACCCATCCAATTCTCCCACCATGAACTGTCACCCCCTTTAAAAATTAAGGGTTCATTTAAGGGCTCTTAGGGGTTCCACCGAGTCATTTCAGATCTGCATTGGAACCCAAAAACGAGTGTTAGAATGTAAGAATGTTACCTGCTGGAACTTCAGGGCGACAAGCCGGAAACCTTTCTGCTCAAAGCGCTTGATGATGTCGCCAATGAGTCCACGCTGAACACCGTCGGGCTTGATGGCAATAAAGGTGCGTTCAGTCTTGGCTGCCATGGCACTGAATTAATCCAAATAAACCAGTTAGTGTACACAAAAAGCTCTGGGTTATAAGAACACGGGCCTAAATTAGCCCAGAGTGCCAACACCACAAGCAGGGTGCCAATTTTGTGTGACCAGTTGACCTACAGGACGTCTTTGGAAAGTGCCTGGAGTACACCAGCTCATCCCAAAGACATTCCCACTGGGTAAATACTTCAGATTGGTTCCATATCGTGGGAACGGGACCCAATCAGTTTTGCATCATGCTATATTTAATTCGGTTCCATTTTTTGAGACTTTATACCCAGACAATCCGGCACAGACCTTAGTGCTGCATACCAGTGCTTCTGTACAAACTGCTGAACCGGGTCCAGCTTTAATTATAGGCATGTTGGAGCAGGTACCACGTGTCACTAACGAGCACGAAAACGACTTCAGGTTAATACCACGTCACAAGGTTTATGTAGTTTATAGCACTTCTAATGAATTATTAAATAAAAACTATAACACATGATCATTTTATGACAGTTTAAGGCTGTAAGGAAGTACAGAAACAGGACACGTTCGAAGACAAAGCATGTGGAGTCTGACTCGTTCAGGGAGTTACAAAAGGCTTTAAATCGCACAAAACTGGCTTCTTATTTAACAAAACACCCACGGACGTGCACGTGTACAATAGATCATCACAACTCAACGTTACAGGAGAGAACAAAAAGGCTTAAATTCCCATCGCAACGTGTCACTTGTTAAATGGCGATAAACAAATTCAACACTCGAGATTCGGCGATCTACAAATCATATGCGTTAAAAACTGCATAGGGCTACACGCGCACAAACGAAGAGCTCGATATGAAAATCGTGTATTCTGGTAAAAAAAAAAAAAATATTCATGCCCACTTCATAAAATGGACGGTTTAGTTGCTACTGAACTACTATGTGAGCTCGACTGTCGTTAAACGCCCTAAGAGACACACGAACTAACCACATGGACGCGCTTCATTGTACAATCTGTACACCAAGCACACGCAATAACACGGCGAATTGTAATCGTAAGAGACATTCTTTACACACCTGATTGGTGTAAACTCAGGACAAATCAAACACCTCTAACAGGAAAGGCAACGAGCGAGAACGAGCACCCCCTTCCTAGAGCTTATATAACAAGGAGAGGTGGGCGGGCTACCCCGGCGCTAAGGCGTTCAGGTTGAAGATTGGCTAATGTACATTTTGATTGGCAGGTTGAACTAATTACGTGATTGGCTCATGCAAATCGTGTGAGGGGTCTAAGAACGTTCGTTCAGCTCCAAAACGGTTCATATTAAGAGAAAAACTGTAGAAAAAAAAAAAAAAAAAAAAACCAAAAAAAAAAAACAAATTTAAAAATATTAAAGTACCTATTTGGATTTCACGTAATATCTAAGTCTTGGATTTAGGTTAGGGCTTTGCTGTTCCTTATTTGTTACTGAAAAAATATTTATAACATGGATCTTTGAGTGCACGCGTGTTCGAAATCGCACTGTGTTTACTTCGTAGGGCATTAAGTAGGGACGTTTTCTCTGTCCGAATCGCGCGACAAATATCCAGTGCAGCTCTAAATTAAAAAAAAATAGTAACACTTCATCGGGTCTAAATGACGCGTCTTAAGGGTGTTAGTGCTCATAACGTCATAATATAATGTATAGAGAGTAGTGCGTAGGCAACTGGGATTTGGGACACGTCCAGGGACTTTTATCGTGCTAGCGCGGCACCTCCGGATGTGAGCAGCACGTTGAAAAACACGTTTAGTCCGTGTTACAGATGTTTAGATTAACGGTGTAATTCGCTAATAACCAAGGTTTATTTTTTATTATCAGAGGCGAGATGCAGGCGGAGGGATCTGGCAGGGATGGAGGCAGGAGGAGGACGAAGAGGAGATTAGATAAGAAAGGGGAGAGGAAAGGTGAACTAATACATGTGGAAGATGAGTTGGTGAAGAAAAGAAAACACAGTAAGATGGTGCAGGCTCTCGGGGACGAAGATGAGTCCGTTCAGCTACTGGAGGATTTGGTATTCGGGACCGAGCAGCAGCTGTTACACAAAATAACGCAGGTACGAACTGGGGTGATCAATTAACACAATTAATCAGTGTTGTTGCTGACGTCAGAATTTATGGCTGTATGAGCATGAACTTTTGAACTCGTGAATCCACGAGAACCAATCTCCAAAAAAATTAAAACATAACAATCGTTTCCGGATTTCATGTATCGGTGCTCGTAGCTCAACAAAGCAGTCACACAAAATGTCCTTGCTTCTTGTGCCTTTGGGATTTGTTATGGCTTTGGATTAAGATGGTGAGTGCTTTGAGGACCTGTGGACCAAAAGACCTACTTTTTCACAAGCTGGCATAGTTGAGTTCCTACAAATGAGGCTTCTAAGCAGTGAGAGAAAGAATTCCCCAGTACCATAAAAACCATAGGAAAGGGTTTTTTTGTCTCCTTTTTCTGACGTCCTTACAGATTTTCTTGGAAATGTCAGGGCCGGAAATGATAACCTTTTAGTTTAAAATGTATTGCTTGTTTTTCAAAGACCTTACCTCAAACATGAGAGTCAAATAACCCTCAAATGTTAGAGCTGTGGAACACTTGATGTCTACCAAGACATCAAGACCACAGAACGTAAATAGAACCCAAACATGATGGGAACGTGGCTACTGGTGGAGTTTACAACCTGATAAACCTAGCCATTAAATATTCCGGAGCATCCAAAAAGAGAATATTTCTCCCTAGCAATTGAAATGTACACAGTTATTGTTCGTTTTTTGCGTGAAACAAATATATTACTGGCTATAACTGCTTCAGAACTTCTTGTTGTTTGTTATTGAGGTTTGACTTTATAATTTTTGATCAAACATTTCTGATTGGATGTATTGGCTCCATATTTGGAATGAGCTCTTTTCTTTGGGTTAAATCAGCTGAATTAATTATAGTAGATCAGTGGTAGGTCTACGAGAAAATTATCAGAGTACTACGAGTTCTTTCCATCCACATCACCCTGCTGTTTGTGCGAGCAGGACAGTGATGAAGATCAGCAGGAGGATGAAGGTGATGATGGTGAGGAATCGAGCGAGTCTGATGTGGAGAACGAAGCTCTGCTTCACGTTCCTGCAGAGAGAAAAGCAGCCTGGGAGGACGAGGAGGACAAGCAGGAGGAGGAGTACGATCGCCATAAAATCTCTCTGTTTCCAGATGTTACAGAGCCAGAACGTCTGCTAAACTTCTGCATCTCCCTCTGTTTTTAGGATCGATATGACTCATCGGTTCCGTAAGGATTTTACGAAAAGCGATGCTGAATCCACGCTCACAAAACAGAGACTGCAACAACGCCTGGAGGACCAGTGAGTCTCTCAAAATACACACACACACACACACACTCCACAGTGCGAGTTTGTTAACAAAAACTACTTTTTTTACATTTCAATAAGAGAACTGTGAGAAATGTAAAGAGTAAACAATCATAGGCGATTGGGTATTTTTTTATTAGGTAGAGGCTCTTCAGACGGTCACAATGTTTCAGTTGTGTCCAAAAAGAAAAATTTGAGATCTGTGAAAAGGTTATTAATGTAATTAATATATCTCATGAAACAGTTTGTTAGGGCTTTGGATTAAGATGGTGAGTGCTTTGAGGACCTGTGGACCAAAAGACCTGCTTTTTCACAAGCTGAGTTGAGTTCCTGAAAATGAGGCTTCTAAGCAGTGATAGAGAATTCCTCAGTACTATTAAAAACCATAGAAACGGTGGTCTTTGGTCTGCTTTTTCTGATGTCGTTACAGATTTTCTTGATCGTCCACTGTCCTGGTTTCTCTGAATTTGGTTATGAGGGGTGTAACAGTGCTGGGTGAAATTGGGGATGTTTCTGAAGGCTGTTGCTATGATACAGCAGAGGAGTTTCCCAGACATCAGAATCATCAATTCCATTCAGTTACCTGTGATGAAGAACTTTCAAATTTTGAAAGTAACTTTTAAACCATAAGAGATATTAGAAATCTGATATCCACCTTCAGATTAAATAACTCACCCTTGATCCAATATGGCGGCTTTCAAGATGCCACCTATGTTCTGGACATAGCCTAAAAGATAGCACAAAACTTTGACCTTTTTTTGTAAAATGAACATTTTTTGTAAAATGGAGCATTGGCGCAGTTGGGGGGGGGGGGGGCTTGGATCTCTAAAATACATTTTTAGTTTTAGTCTTACATAAAAAATAAAAAAAATACTGTCATTTTAGAATATGTTTTTGCGATGGCTTGTTATTTTTGGGATCCATTTTTTGAGTTTAACCCGTTGACCTGTTCCAGGTTCCAGAAGGCGATGGGCGGGGTTCCGGCCTGGGCCGAGACGAAGAAGAGTATGAAGAAGAGTAAGAGGAAAGGTAAGTCTTCATCAGCTGTATGTGATGAAGAAATGATCTGTAATATTTCTAATCTGCATCTCTCTAACAGACGATAATGACGATGATGAAGATGATTATGATGACGAGTTGCTGACGAAGACCGGAAACTTTGTGGCCTCCTCCGAAACTCTCCCTAAAGGAATCATTAAGGTTTTTCTTACTCCGAGGATTTATCTCGTAACGATTAACAATCTGGATTTGTTATACCATGAACATTTACCACTTAAAACATTACCAGCAAACTTTGACTACAAAAAAATTAAGATTTTTTTAGAGTTAGTTACAAAAAAAAAAAACTGTTTGAAGAAATAGTGCCCTAACTGTCCTGCGCATCTATTTTCTGTCTCAGTTCTTAACTTAAATCTGTTTTATCTGCACAATATGCCAGACTAAACTGATTTATCCTTTTCCCCGCCCTGTGCTTGGTCCGGGTCCAAGTCCGGATTTGGTGGCTGAATGGTGACTGGTGACTGGTGACTGTGAATGTGTATCATGTTGCCATCCCCACTGTGTGCCCACACTGACGAAATCTTCCTTAGTATATATCTGTCACCCCTTTCAGCTTTTCATGAGTTACAAGCCTGGTGATGCTTATGTTTTCTTTGGCGATGATCCCAGTCCAACTTTACCTCCCTCAGGCATGGCTGGTGTAGCTTACAACCTGGTAGGGGGTGCCAACGAGACTCGAAACCAGGCACTTTGGTTAAAACTGCAGTAAAGCGACATGACTGTGTGTGTTGCTGTATGCTGGATTGAGGACTAAGGAAGAACAAAAGATATTCAGTGAAAATGTCATTCTTTGTTTCTTTAGCCTAACAAAATGCATTTTTATCCTTGCCCGTTTTTGCGATGGTATGTAATTTTGGCAACATGTACTCAGACACTGTCAGGTGTTTATCTAAAAAAAAAAAACAGGAGCAAACAAACAAATAAAAACAAAGGTTTGCTGATCAACCTCTAAATGTTTCATACTCCAGCTGAAGAAATGTCTGAACGGCAACAGCGCCAACCCCGGCGAGAGTCGTCTCACCTCAGTGCAGTTTCACTCGTCTGCTCAGGTCGTCCTGACCGCCGGCCTCGACCACAACATCTCCCTCTTTCAGGTAGCGCCTTCTGGGGGAACCTGTGGGGACGTTATTTGAGAATTAAGCACTTTTATTCGGTGTTATTTATTGCACAAGTTTTAACAAGAGAGTCTGCTCTGGTTTGATTTATCGATCTCGGCCTCCTCCTCGCAGGTGGATGGTAAAACCAACCCGAAGATCCAGAGCATCCACCTGGAGCATTTCCCCATCAACAAAGCGTGCTTCAGCGCTAACGGAGAGCAGGTGGTGGCAACCGGCATGAGGAACAAGCTCTTCTACATCTACGACATGATGGAGGGTCGGATCATCCCTGTCCCCAGTGTCCGAGGTCTGAAACTCGCATTCAATGATTAACTGAAGACAAATCGGTTTAATTACAAATTGATCCCATCAGCCCCTTGCCGTCTTATTCAAATTATAATCGTTAATGTAAAAAAAAGGGAATGATTTTTTGCATTTTCGTTTTCAAAACCTGACAAAGCAACGTTACCTTTTGATTCATGTAATTCTTTTTTTGTTTGTTTTTTAAAGAAACTTTAAAGAAAATTTTAATGTCTGATTATACTTGCAAATGGTAATTAAATTATATTTCTGGTGTGTTTTGTTGTTTTTGTTTTTACCTGCAGGTTTAAATGAGCAGAGGGTGAAGGAGTTTGAAGTTTCTCCTGATGGAGAGTTCCTGTTACTCACTGGTACCTCAGGCTTCCTCCACCTCATGACCACCAAGGTACAGCATGGTACCCGTCTCTCTCTCTCTCTCTCTCTTTCACTCACACACACACACACACACACACACACTCACACCCATCTGTGTTTCAGACAAGGGAAGTGGTTCGGAGTTTGAAGATAAACGGCAACGTTTGTGCAGCGGCTTTTACCTCTGACGCCAGTAAGGTCGTGAGCAGCTCAGGTAACGTAACCGATCAAACAAATCACCTAAGAATGAATCTGAACTGATTTATGCTGTACTGTTATCATCATCTGTAAAATAGTTCTTAGTACTGATTAAAAACTATAAGAATAACTAAAGGGGAAATGCAGTCACATTTGAAAATCACAATTAAAAAATTCGAATTCTGTCCGAGTCAAATTTTTTCTTGTAAGTAAATAAGTAAATGTGGAGTTAAAACGCCATATTAGGTAATACAAAAACATTAAGCTCTGTCGCCCCCTTATGGAAAATCAACATAAGCAGTTTAATTTTGATTACGTGTGTGCGCATGCGTGTGCGTGCGTGTGTGTTTGTACAGAGGATGGTGAGGTGTTTATTTGGGATGTAAGGAGCAGTAAGTGTTTGAATCGGTTCGTGGATGACGGCTGTGTGAGAGGAACGGCCCTCGCCCTGTCTAAAGACGATCGGTACCTGGCCTGTGGGTGAGTTACAGAACAGGCTTTAACTGATCAGCATGTGGAATGTTCAGTGATGCTCTTTCTCTGTGTGTGTGTGTTTGTGTGTGTGTGTTTGTGTGTGTGTGTTTTTGTGTGTGTGTGTGTTTGTGTGTGTGTGTGTGTTTGTGTGCGCGTGTGCGCGTGTGTGCGTGTATATGTGTTAGGTCCCAGTCGGGCGTGGTTAATATTTACTCTCAGAAGGCATGTATGAGTAGCTCCTCTCCTAAACCCCTGAAGTCGGTAATGAATCTCCTAACAGCAGCTACGTCGCTCAGGTTCAATCCCACATCTGAGATTCTGGCTATCGGCTCACGGGCCGAGGATGAAGCAACACGCCTGGTGAGAGCCTTTAATTCATCCTAAAGAACAGATTCTTTTCGATCAAAACCCTAGATGAGCAAACCCAGGGCGACAGTGAAAAGGAAAATCCCTAACTGTTGTGAGAAAGAAGGGGACCCGGCCTGCTTACAGCCTGTAAGAATTAAACAAACCTAATTAATAAGCTTCTAGTAATAGTTTAAATAAACAGAACCTAAAAATTAAAATTAAAATAGAACATATTTAAAGAAAATAATGATTTCAGTCAAATGTAATAATATATAGACTATAAAGAAAATTATAATAATAAATAAATTATAAAGAAATTGTAAACAAAATAAAACGTATGAACTATAAAACGTTTAATTATCTAAATATAATAATATATAGATTATGATACGTAACAAAATAGAATTTATAGATTGTAAAAAAATGTAATAAACAATCTTAAATAATAATATATAAATTCTAAAGGAAATATACCAAAATAAAAATGTAAAAACTATTTAATAATAATTATTTACAATATAATAATATATAAATTATGACACGTAACAAAATAGAATGTATAGACTATGAAAAGTATAATAAATATTCTTAAATAGAATATATAAATTGTAAAGAAAATATAACAAAAATAAAATGTATAAACTATAAAAAGTATAATTATCCAAAATATAATAATATATAAATTATAAAGATAATATACCAAACTTAAAATGTATAAACAATTTTTTTTTAATGATTTAAAATATAATAATATATAGATTGACACGTAACAAGATACAGTTTATAGACTATAAAAATATAAGAAAGAATCTTAAATATAATAATATATAAATTCTAAAGAAAATATACCAAAAATAAAATTATTTAAAAATATAATTTTGACATGTAACAAAATAAAATGTATAGACTGTGAAAAAATATAATAAATAATGTAAAATATAATATATAAATAATAAAAAAAAATACCAAAAATAAAATGTATGCACTATAAAAAAATTGTCTAAAATATAATAATATATTGATTGATAAGTAACAAAATAAAATATAGACTATAAAAAAAAATAATGAATAATCTAAAATATAATAATATATAGACTGAAGTGTATATTTAACAGAAATATAATCAAGTATAATCTATAATATGAACAAAATATAAATTATATAACATTAAACTAGGGACTATAAAAATATAATTTAATATAGAGACTATAAAAATACTCAATTCTCCAGTATGTTTGGTGCATACCGTTCTCTTTCATTTATTTGGTTTAATACGTTTATTCCTCCCTCAGGTGCATCTGCCGAGTTTCACAGTTTTCTCGAACTTCCCCATGTTTCGGCGTAAAGTGATCTACAGAACACACTGCATGGACTTCTCACCTCACAGCGGCTTCTACTCCATCGCTAACAACAAAGGACATGCTCTACTGTTCAGGTACGCCACCTAAAATATGAGCTTCGTTTGGTGACCTGCTGACTGTAATCTCTCACACCTTTTGTGTTTAGGTTGCTACATTATAAAAGTTTCTGAGGAGCTTCGGGACGTTACTTTGTTTTCCTAAATTCTGCTTTAAGGATCGTACAAAATCAAACCACGCAGCACCTGGAACTGGATCACAAATAAAGAACCAGTGAACAGTGTGCTTAAGAGTGTTCAACACAAAAAAACATTCATTACATCAATTTAATAAAATCTTTTTCCTACCAAACAAGGGAATCTGTTTACTTTATTGATTATTTTTTATCATCTCACACCTTCAGTAAGGTCAGTAAATATCCAACACACTTTCCACCCAGTAGTGATGAATAAAACCCGGACACATGGAGTCTGAGATGAGATGGAGACTAGATTAAGATTTTTTTTTCATCCTACAATAAATAATTTGAATAAACAATACTATATTTCTTCATAGGATTTGTGAAATATTACAGTAAATTGTATAAACTGTAGATTATAACTCAAAGTGATTATTAAGTAATTAATATAAACAACAACATCTGTACATGTATTATGGAATTAATATTAAAAACATCATCAATAACATTAATATCTGCACTTAAACAAAAATATCCAAAAGTATACGAACTAATACCAAAGTGAAGCGAAATAAAAGTAAAAATTAACATTTAACAATCAGACTATTCCACAATTCCCACACATTCATTTTCAGCCCAGCAGTAACACGGAGGTGTTTAAAAAAACTCCAGCAGCACTCCTGCCTGATCCACTCGTGCCAGCACGGCATCGGTGTCACACAGTAGCTGATTTGTACCAGTCCTGTGGGGGTCCGTGTCATTAAACATACGATTTGTACATTTATAACTACAAACTACAGCATTATGGGAAGTGGAGCTGATTAAACGGACGAGGAGTGTAGAGACAATTTGCATTACGTGCGCTTACGTCTCT
>JAYJMA010156081.1:0-28201 GCA_036873895.1 Parotocinclus cabessadecuia | reverse complement strand
CTGTCTGCGCACTTCACTGTCGGAGCACCAGCAGAATCTCCAATCATCTCCAGAGGGTGGCGGAGATACGCTGCGCCGTCTAAAATGGCGCCCGCTTTGAACTACATTTCCCAAAGGGCCCCTTAGCGTGCACGTGAACGATAACGAGTATCACTTAGTTTTAACAGACGGCGCGTCGCTGAGGCGTTATTTCATCTGGCCAGAAGATAGAGCGGGATCCCTGACTTTGTGTTTGCGCTGCTGCCGGTAAACAGTAAGGTTTGTTATTGTGTGGGCGTTTGGAGAATTATAAAATCAAGTAATTAATTTATTAAAGAAGGAACCAAATAAAGTTACAAATATCAGTGTACTAAAATGAAAAGGAGAGGAAGCTAAAGCCAGAGTTGGAAAGGTCTGATAAAAGTATTGAAGTATTGAACTGAAGTGAGCTGGAGTAACATCTATATTATTAAGAGCTGAAGTACCTCGTTTAAATAGATTCTTACGCAGAGATACATCTGAGCTGGCGTTTGTTCAGTACAATTCCCTCCTTGTTGCTTATAATTCTTATTTTGTAGTTGGAACATGGGATTTTTGTATTGCTGGGTACCATAATTCTTCCTCCAACCTGTCCTGGGCCAGTGTGTAATAAAAAGACCTGGAATGGATCCCCATCCAGGCTCATCATAAGTGCACAATCATTCACACACGTCGTCTCTCCCTGTATAATATACTGCTTACAAGAATTAGGGGATACTCCGAAATGAAATATCCCCTAGTTTTTGTGAGCAGTGTCTAAATGATGATGAGGTCACACACATGCACAATCATACTTGGTATAATATACTGCTCACAAAAATTAGGGGATGTTTAGAAATGAAATAATCCCTCGTTTCTGTGAGCAGTGTGTTTTAATTAAGAGGTTCCTTCATCTGAGACTGCCATATAAGCTGGGTTTGTCTCTAGGGCTCACTGAGTTCATATTTCTCCTCATCTAGACGAAACCAGCTCCACAGCTGACACCTCTTATATATGAGACAGAAACAAGAACGATTTAGTTTCTGGTTAAAATGAGCCAAGCTTTTACTAAGGAAAGTCCATGGGATGAAAATACACTGAGGGGATTTCAAAATGTATATGAAGCGCTAAAAAAAGAAGGACTTGATTTGACAAGATCGGCAAAGAAAATTGTTTGATTAGAGAAATGAGATGCAAACTCAGTTATGGTGATTGTGTAGTAAGTGATATATTCATGGGGGTGAACAGGACCCCATATTGACTGTTCAGTAGGGTGTATGGTCACCCAAAATGGCAAAAACGCACTGACAGTGATGGGGTACGGACGGGATCAGATTGTGCAGCAGTTTTGGGATCCTGTTCATATTCATTTTGAAATCTGCCTTAATTGTATGTGAGCAGGGTAATTTTAAATCGCTTCATGTTGTTCACCTCCCCTCTGCTCCATGCGTCCTTGAAAAAAATGAAACAAGCTCTTGACATTGTGCACATTGACAGCATCCCTGGCTCTTAAATGTTCGAATAATAGTCCTCTGCATTTCAAGTGTAGTTGCTTCTTTGCCTTTTGTCCGTGAAGTCTCTCGCCAATATCCCTGCAATTTGGTATTGTTCAACCTTTAAAGTTAAATAAAATATACCTTATTGTTTACGGATCAAGTGGTCAGTCCCTTGCCTTTTTTCTTTTCTTTAGTTTTCTTTTTTCTGGCCTTCCAAGTTCCTTTTGTGGGCTTGTTTCCAAAGTCCCTCTTTGTTTACTCTCGCAGGATCTGGCAACCCTGCCTAAGCTGCTTTGTTGCTTATGGAGTACACCACTGTGTGCCTGTGTTGCCTGAATAGTTTGGTTTGTAAATACCACCTCAATCCTTAGTTATTGGATTAATCCAGAAAATCACTACTTAACCTTCTTACATTATTTGGGAGATTTTGCAACAAATTTATGCCTAGCAAAATCCCAACACACTCGATATCAGTCAGCCGCAGCACACGTTGCGGTAACGCACAGCAGGACTCCGTTCTGCCTGCATCTAAACAAAACACGAAGCAATTCAGAATAACTTGGCAGTTAATAAGGAGACGCCGGTATGGGGTACCAACCCTGAATCTTTTAGCAGAATGCAGTACCATATATAGTACCATGTGTAGTATAATAATATCTACTAAGTATATGACAAATATACTGCTCACAAAAATAAGGGGATATTCCAAGATGAAATATCCCGCGATGAAATTCCCATATGTGAGCAGTGTAATAATCGTTATGTTCAAGTACAGCTGTTGAAACGTTTCTAAGATTAACCCTCTTCATTGGTTTAAAGCTCTGCTAATTGTATTATAATTGGGTCTTCTTTACAACAGAGCTCTGTCTCGGAGCAGCTTCAGGACCACAGCCCAAAGTGAGCAAGACGTAAGCAGGATCTCTGGGTGTTTTTCTAGACTAAGAGACACGTTGTCCAGGTCCGGTTGATAAAGAATGGATGTACAGAATAAGAGGCATGCACAGGTCCATGTTTAGGTTGTGTAATGCAGCAAATTATGTCTGACAATCCCTGATATGGAACTAATATTACAGCCTGTGTCCTTACAAGTTCCAAAAGCGTCATGCTGCTAAGCACGTCAGAAAGCATGCGGTCTGTCCTTCTGTGCAAAAGAAATAAATGAATTGACTGCTGCCTGACTGTCTAGTCCCCAGCAGGAGAGAACAGAGCCAACAAAAACCGAGACTGGGGATGAACAGTGTGATGGCGAAAACAGACTGAAGTCAGCCAGAGCCCTCCGAGGAGCAGACAAAGGCCATGTGTATGTCTGTCACCACAGATCCGTGATTCATAGTGACCATGACAGATTGGAGCAAGTCTGTCTGGTGTCTGTGCGCTGCACAGTGGAGTCGGATCGCATGCCGAGATGCAGCGATGACCGATCAATCCACCTCCTCCCATGCGTTATATGCTGTTCCATCTGCTGCTGATGTTCTTGATCAAACAAATGAGGCACAAAAAAACAACCTCGGTGTGCTGACTTTGCATCACTCATAGCTGAGTCTAATGTACAATACGTTCCGAAGGTTTGCCAGGAGTTTAACTACTGCAAAAGAAATATTATGATGTGCAAGTGTAGCGTGGAATACTGGACCCGCAGAGTTCGCAACAGCTCGAGTGCGTGATATTGTTACAGCAAAAGAAGGAAGGCGCTAATAAATAACGGACGACTTCATCCTGAATTTCCTTCTTCGCCTGTGTGGAGCTTGCACGCCCTCCCTGTGCCTGTGGGGGTTTACTCGGGGTACTTGTGTGATTTCTGAATGAAAATTCTTATTTACAATGACTGGTTGCTGATCACGTCTTGTTTGTGTCTTAATCGTTTGGTTGGAACGTACAGAAGGCCAGTTTACATTAGCTACACAGGTGTGACTTTTTTTCCGGCCTTACAGCAAGAAGGTTCCGAGTTCAGTCCCAGTGTGGAGTCTGCATGTCCTTACATCCTTACATCTTGAGTGCATATAAGAGACTAGCCGTGCAATTATCCTGCCTATAGATGTAACCTTATATGTGTGTGTGTGTCGCTGAAATGATGCCACTGATGCAAATAGTGACGTTAAATAAACCAAATAAGATGATGCTAGAGTGTAAAGTTTTCCATAACTACCAGGATTTCCATAGTAAAGATTCATGGTCGATTTATAACCATGGTCGACTTAGACATTTCTCATGGCCTTTCGAGGTATAAAGTCTTTGAATTTTCTACTTTGTAATATTGGTTTTATAACAATGAGATATGCTATAATATAATACGAATCAAAGCTCGATAGACATGGGTGGTTTATAATGCCATAGTTATTACTTCTCAAAATTTCTAAATTGTCCAAATGACCTCGGCCTTTCTAGATTTCACATCTGCACTTGCTAGTATGCTTACTGCTATCAACAGTGTTCCCTTTGGTATCATGTAGTTGCCCTCATAATATGCAGGTTTAATTCTACGCGAGAAAAAAGATCGTTATATTTGCACAGTGTATCTAAATCTGTTAACCTTTACTGATTATAAAGGTCTGTTCCGTAGCTGTTGGCTGTAAGAGATAAATGTTATACTGGCCATATAATCATTCTGGCTACGAAATGAGATTAGTGGAAAAGAATGGCCGAATAATGATGCTGAAGTTCACGTGTTATGTGTTCATAAATCACACTGTTATGAATGCAGCTTCGAGAGCTCCATTACCTATAATGTATTTGTGGAGAGTAGTTGGGAGCATATAATGATACACATGTTCACTAATGCTAATTCAGCTTTTCTAAAACATGCCCTTTAAGGTATTGTGCTTTGAAGCAGCCGATTGTTTATTAATTTTAAGGTAGCTCCATAAAGCGTGATGGAAAGTGACAAACAAACGAGCCAAAGTGACAAGACGGAACGAGGCAGAAGCAAGAGTTTTTGGTTTGACAGAAATGGGAACATATTGCTTGATTAGACGTGTGCTTGAACAGACAAAATCTCTCCTTTGAGCCGAGTCTTATATACGAGATTCTAACAATAACAATCACTCATGGAACTTCAGTGATCAAAAAACACAAGCCCACTGTTAGAGTATTACTATTATTACTGCACATCATGATGAAAGTAGAAAAAAATGCGTAAACTGTAAAAATAAAATACATAATGCCAATAAGTCATGTAACCACAAATTGCTTATTGAGAGTATATTCACAATTCACTCGGATAGTCTTTAGACCCTTATGCTAGTCTCACATATGGCTATGCTACAGCCTTGTGCGAAATTAAAAAAAAATTAAACTTTAGGTTGTCCACCATCATTTGGCTTTTAATACCCCATTTTGAGAACATGAAAATATTTGCAAATGTATTCAATATGAAAAACGTGAAAAATGTGGGGGGGGTTTTTTAAACCAAATTTAGTTCTAGTACACCTGTGCTAAACTCTGTTAATTGGACAATTTTTTTGAAAGGCACACACCAGTCTATAATCGATCACACAGCTAACAGTGTATATCCGAGGATAAAAACAAGCTATGAGGAGGAAATAACTGCCAGTGAAGCGCAGAGATTGTGCAGAGGCACAGATCGGGAGAAGGTTACAAAAAAATCTGCTGCACTGAAAGTTCCAAATAGCATAATGGCAAAATAGTAATTGTGGGAGAAGGGTTTTGGTAACCCAGTGATCACCTTATCTCCAAAGATCCTATGTGCAGATGGGAGAAAACAAATCCAGAAAATTCTGCTCACCTTTCACCAAAACTTTAGCATTTTTTGGGGCTCTTCCCTATAGCAGAGCATCCATTGGTAGAAGTGCTGAAGTAGCCGTTCTTTGTGCTTTTTCTTGTTGGGGTTACATAGACGTCAGTGGGGCCAATTCTATTTGCACCCAGGTGCAAGCAAACAATTATTTCATTGTGCATCAGCAGTAACCAAAAATATGTACATATATAATTATGTACGTATGTACAATTATTATATAATTATTATATAACATATATCATTTTAATGATGTTTTAAAATCACTATTTGTTTGTGAGCAGTGTGTAATTATTGGAATTATTTACGCAATTATTTACATCATTATTTACTTAATTACTGTAATGCATGTTTAAATGACAAGATAATTAACTGTATTCACTTATTGCACCACTTCTATAGGTTTCTATAATAGGGTCACAGAAATCCCTCCATACACCAGTAGTTTTGTTAAATGGATCAATAATCAGAGCATTTGGTTGCGTTTCGATGCTGTGCACTGATGCTGCAACAAGCAGATTAATTAGTAACACTCACTGATTTTAACATCTGTCCCGTGAATAACTGGTCTGTCAGACCATATGGGTGTTTAATAAACAGAAGCAAACACAGTTTATGTCCTCTGATTTGGCAGTCTCTTTAAACTTGACCAGGAAGAGATATGTAAACAAGGCATAACTTACACTAGATATGGTCCTGTCATGTCTGTCTGTTCATGTGACTCATCACATGCTTCATATCTAAAGCACATTGACTGAAGATTTGATATCATGTAAGCGTTTTACACGATGTACTAAATTACTTCCATCCATCCGTTATCTTCCGCTTAATCCACACGGGGTTGCAGGCAAGCCGGTGCCCACCCGGCAACTCTGGGCGCAAGGGCAGGAACAACCCTAGATGGGGCAATCCATCATATGGCACAAACACACACACACACACACACACACACACACAGTCATGCGCACAGCCACACACAAAGGGCCACTTTAGAGACACCAATTAACCTTACACGCATTTCTTTGGACTGTGCACGACTAGTCATTTTTACTGGTGGACTAATCATTAAACTACTAGTCATGTTTTCCATAGGCAAATCAAAAACAAACTTCGGAGGTTCTTTTTACATTTTTTTCATTAGCCGTTTAATGCTGATGGACAACGGCAAGGAATGTGTCCAAAAATGTATGAAATAACAGACCTACACGGTCTCTAAATGGAAATTCCAGCACCCATGTCTTTCCAAATGATGGGGAAATGATAAAACTCTACACACAGACAGTGAATGCCAACGTAAATGGCTCCCATTCTATAATATTAAACATTCTTAAGTAGACTTTTGGAAAGCACAGGAAACACTGTCGCCTCATATGAACAGATTTGCCTTAGGGTCCTGGCTTCTGCTTTTGTGTAGTTTGTATGTTATCTTCATGTTTGTTTGGCTTTCCTCCAGAGACTCAAGTGGTGTATCAGGTCAGCTGGTTTTTCTAAAGTTTCCCCGCGTGCGTGCGTGTGCGTGCGTGTGCGCGCGTGTGTGTATGTATGTGAGGGGAGACTGGTGCTCCCATCTTGCTTTTGCTGTAGATCTTCATATTAACCCCATTTATAGCCAAGTCCAAGCTGTAAGAGACAATAAACAATGTCGAAAGCTAACCTAATCTATAGTAGAAACACCACTTTCTCTCCGTAATCAGTCACTGCTTGACTTTTATTGATTTGTGCGATTCTCTTGTGAAGTCAGGTTAGTTTACCAAGGGGTTGCATGTCTCATCATTTGGCTGCAAAACTATCTTAAAATGGATTTTATTGATTGCCCATATAATTAGCCTAAGTAAGCCTGACTGTTATGAGTAGATTAATGGATAATAAACAGCATGAAACCTATTGAATAACTATCACATGAACCATTTTGCAGGCACTTAACAGTCCTTAAGGAAGAACATTGAGACACTGAGCCATCTTATCCACCTGCGATGGTTTCACCTGGTTTGCCTCTGATTTGCTCTGTTATCTGTATCAGCACGTGTCCCGGCTTGTGGAGCTGTTTTCCCAGTTGCAGTTCCACACTACAACTGATACTCAAACCATAAAGAACTCTTTCTGCAGATCGTTTTGATGTACGGTGTTCAAATTTATACAAATTTGCTAAACACTCTTCTCATTCCTCTAAACCCACTCAAAACACTGAACCCCTGTGCCTTCAGTACTGCACTCAGCTGCCATCGTTTAAACCCAAAAAGATGCATACTCTGTTCTGCCAAAACAATCAGTGAGGGAACTGCTATGCAAAGCGTTTACAGGGGCTTCAGGTAGGTCTATGCTTGGTCAAATGGAGCTCAACAACCAGCCAAATAACTGGGGGAAAAAAGGACGGAGGAGGAGCTTGACAGCTTTTGACCATGTACGGAATGGAATGACCGTGAAAGTCCTGGGCAGCATGTTGAAGCCACTTCCAAGTTAGAACCATTACCAGGGATTTCAGAGCACTCACCTTCTTCTCACAGTCACCTTCTTGCACTGTAAGAGTTCTGTTTTGTTTTTGTATATAATTTAACCTACTGGTGTTTTCCCTTGTTTAGACACAGAGACAACGTAGGTGATGTCACAGCTGTTTTGTTTGCATATACACTGCTCACAAAATGAGGGGATATTTCATTATAGGATATTTAATTTGGAAACATCTCCTCATTTTTGTGAGCAGTGTATTTAAAATTGAAAGACACCCAGCCCATAACTATAAATTTAAGCGAACTTCGAAGACAAAAATGTGTACGGCTCATTCCAGTGAAACAGTGACGGGTGAAATGTTCACTAAATCTGATGTTCATCCAATCAACATCCTTTTGATTTAACCCCCAGGGGCTGAAGAATTATAATAAGAAATACAAATCTGTCTAATATGCATCTAATTCACGTCCGAATGGGAGAAAACAAGGACAAGCGAATCCTGGCGACACATTTCTTGGTGAAGAAGTCCATCAGTGGCATGCGTGTTACTTCCTTACTGGTCCTGTGCTCGCTTTCTTGTTAGTTTACATTTGGACTAGAGAGTTTTCTGTGTGGGGAGTTTTGCTACTCATGTTTGTGTGTACAATTTCCGTCTGCTTCTATGTACAAAGATGTAAATGGCATTTGTAAATGTATATATCTGTCCTATTGTAAGTAGTACTCCCCCCACCTCTGAGCCTTCACACACACCTGTCTATTCTTTCTAACCCACAACTGTATGATCTGGTCCTCTGTCACAGCCATGTTATAACAGAATATGATGGTGTCGTTAAATTCAGGAACATGTACATCAATTCAATGAACGGGATCCGCCTAATGTTTGCACCGTTTTGCCTACATTTACTTTGTGCTGGAATGTTGTTCTAATTCAAGGAATATTTGCAATTCATAAGATTATAGATGCTTTCAGTACTGTGAAGTAGTCTAGTCTAGAGCCGGAGTTTTTAGATTTGAGTTTGGGGAGTTTTGTAAGAAGGTGACGCGATTACAGAAAATGGAAGCTGCAATGGAACTGTAATCCAAGGGTGTTTGCAATTAAAACAATCTCTTGTAATAAATAAACTTTTACTCATGAAGTGAAATTCATGAGCAACAACTTTTCTGAAGGTTCGAGGGCCCCTAAATAAGAAAAAGATTGCTCTCACCCACAAAGGTCTTTATTACAATATGTAACACTGACTTTGAGTCAGGCCTCTGGTGGCTGTCTTGTTTTCTCTGGCAAGCAGTTAGCATCTGTTAATTTATTAGGGCTACTCTGAGTGGGCCTCCTCGAGGAGCTGCTCCTGTGATCTGCCTTTGATGCATTACACCATACTCTGACTTATTACACAGAAGAGTAGTGTATGCATGGTGAGTGATGTAAACATTCACCGAAAATTCACAGCCTTTAACACAAATATCCTAACGCACAACACACACCGACTTCAAGTCCAATGACGTATATGTAACCTGCTCATCTCTGGATTGCACAATAGTATGTTTGTTGTATCTACAGTATATGGAAGTTCTGCTCTTCCCAAGGGAGCAAGCGTTGATGTTGACAAAGCTATACTGCTCACTCACATTAGGGCATACCTCAAAATGAAATATCCTATAATTAAATATCCCCTAATTTTGTGAGCACTGTACTTTGGTTCATATAAAGAAAGTACTTTGGACAGATTTGACGTCTGCAAAAGAAGCGTTTTACCAGTTTGAGTGTCTTACCCTGTTTTACTGCAGTCTGTTTCTTGACGAGTCAAGATTGCAGATGGCTCTTATATCGTAAACACAATGGCAAACTTTCTTCTAGTAGAGGAGAAAAAGCTTTGTCTCTACAGGACATATGATTTCACGCAAACAGTCCATCACCTGAAGCTTCTAAACGTTGGATTATGTGACAAGGCACTGTTTCACCACACAAGTAAAACATCAGAATGGTTTATATTTTAGGTTTTGTTTTATCAGTTAAGGTGCTGTGGAGTATCTCATTGCTGTTCTTGTGAATTTTCCCAAGCACTATAGAGCCAAAGATTTGTGGACATTCAAAAATCTGACATGGATTCAATTCAATTTGATTTGTGTAGCGTTTTTTACAATAGACGTTGTCACAAAGCAGCTTTACATTGATGCATGAACAAGTGTCACAAATTGGATTCTATTTGTACCTAATGAGCAAACCCATGGCGACAGTGGCAAGGAAAAAAACTCCCTGAGATTAAGAGGAAGAAACCTTGAGAGGAACCAGACTCTTTTGAATAATAAACATGATTAACATTATATATAAAACGTGTTATAGATAGATGTTAGTATGCTACAGCAGCCTTCACACTTCTAAAGTGGCTGTTTACTGAATTTCGACTGTGGAACTGTTGAAAAAGTTTTAATCTTCTATCTGATCAGTTGTTTTACCAATGGTATAATGACCATATTTAACATATTGTTTCCGATTAATTACACTTTGGCAATTCGTCACTTCATAATACTCATTTCCACTAATCTTCATTTCAGTCTTTGTGAGTCAACTAACTAACACTTTTATTATCCATGGTGCCATAAGAGTTGCGTGTCTCGACGCAAACAACTTAAGCAAGTGCACCAAGTTCCGAACAAACAACAGGCACTGAGATTGTTATGTTTCTTGTCATAATGGGTAACAAACCAAATGTTATTTACAAGTTGCAAGGAGGGATGATTGTATATCTAATTTGATGGTGGCCTTATACTTTTGCACTGTACTGTACATTATGAGCTAATGCTGGGTATTAAGCACTGATTCACTCTTGGCATTGCAATTAATCACAAAGCGGTCTGACAAAGTGGAGATCAGTTGCCATTACTTTATTGACTTGAACTCACTTGGAAGTGGATGTGTTCAGGCCAATCCATTCTACTGCCACTGTCTGATTCCATGGCTCTGCGCTTCTATACTTGTTAGGGTCCTTAACTGAGATCAAAAACTTTTGGACATATAGTATTTTCTCTGTTGTTTAGTCATTAGTGGAATTGTTATTGTTGTAAAATGGTCTTATATCAATAATTAATTACTTGTTAATGAAAGCAGGGATTTGTACATTACACTTAGAGCTTTCAGCAGCTGCTTGAGCTCTATACACTGCTCATTAAATTTAGGGAATATTTCACAATGAATTCTTCTTTAAAAAAAAAGAAGCATTTGTTATTGGACTTATTAAACCAGAACATAAGAATAGCAAGCAGAGTAAAAAAATCAGTTGTTCTATAATTGTAATTCGATGTAAAAACAACTTTAATTTAATTGGTAACAATGCACTATATAAAAGGCTGAAAGTGCTGAAGTATCTGGCTGTTCCCTGATCTTGAAAGTGCATGTCCTGCAATTTCCCAGCCCTTGCAATGCGTCTGTAACATGATTTGCCTGAATGTGCAGCCCGGAGAGCAGTAGGACGTCTTAAAGCTGCGTAATTGTTTTCAAGAGACTGGAACAGTACAAAGAGGAATATGGCAGGGTCGCCCATCTCCCACCACAGCAAGGGATGACCACTACCCATCACAATTCTGAGATTTAAACTCGTAATTCCAAAAAAATTGCTTGACATAAAGTTTACAAGAAAAAATAAGGCCCAATTACGAGATACAAACTCGCAATTGAGAGACGAGGTGCAGCCGAAAAAATATTCGGTGGCGGAAACTGGCTTCCATACATTTCACACTGAACATGACGCCAATGAATGTGAATGGCATTTTTTGAGGGGGGAGGCTCAGAATGATACGCTTTTGGGTACATACGATTGTAGAAAAAAGAAAGGAGCATGGAGGGTTTCAGCATCTCTTACATAGATGAAAAGGCTGCCAGGGGAAAGGCAGAATTAAAATGTAGCAGCTGCTTTGATGCGCGGAAGCGACTGTCAGTGAGTTTTCTTTTAGTCAGCTGCAAAAGTTCACAAAATCCAAAAGGAAGAATCAAATAACGTCATGTTTTTTTATTGTCTGAAAAATGCACAGGCTCAAATTAATGTATTGTTTTAAAAAAATCGCATCAAGGCTTGGAACGGCATTAAAGGGAAGGATGCTTACATAGGAAGAATAAATCCTGCCGGGTAATCATTACTATACTATATTTACTAGATTTCCACCGTGAATCATTTGACAGTGAACAGACTAGCTGGGAATTTGCTCTGGCTGGATCCTTTTGAGGTGGACCTTACTGAGCAAGGCACTTTTCTCCTTATAACCTGCCCAGAGAGCTTTCAGGTTAGTAAATTTATCCCAGAAGATTGTCCCTTGAAATAAGTGATGTATGACCAGAGTCTTCTGAGCCAATTTTTCTTATTGCTGCGCTGACCACATTGTATATTCTCACGTTATTACAGCAAACGACTCACTGGGTACAAGAGCTGAAATGTAGTTTACTCCATCAGAGTGTGGAAATCATGTCATGACGTCTGTGGGGAATCTCATTATGCTGTGTGTTATTACTGATTCTCTGGCTGGCCACGATAAGCAGGTATGAGATGTGTGCAGGATGTGAAAAATAAATAAATGAATAACAAAGTGATTGTAATGTTAGACCTGCTAATGACTACTCGAGAATCAGTTGCTTTAATTCTGTTCTTTATCATCTCTAAAGAGCTATTTGCACAGCTTGAAGTGGGCTGAAACGAACCGATATGGCCCTTAAATAATTTGGAAAGAAGAAAAAAAATACATGTGCCACTTTCAAATGCAGCATGATAAACAACAAGTCGTTACTTAAAGCCAGAGCCAATCTCATTTCACCTTGCTACCTGTGTGAGTGTGTCGTCGCCTGTACGTCGCAGTATAATGATCTGGTGAGAAACATTCACGATGCGGAATCGTATCGATCAGCAATGCTATCCAATCCCACTGCCTGAACGTTTACAGTTCCGCTGTAACCCATAGATATATGCATATGGATCTGAAATGCAACCCCTCTACAGAGCAGAACAATAAAAAATAATAGGATTCAAAAATCTGGACGAATGTGATTGTGCAATCCTAAATTGAAGGGCAAGGGAATATTTTGGCAAACCTTTATTAGGCACAGTACAGTGTTGCATTCACAAATACCACTTAAAACTTTACTGAGGAAAAAGGATGCCTTATGTTAACCGTATCCAGGACGGGTGTCATCTTCTCTGGACTCACAAATTCTTTTTTGGAAGAAACGGACTGTGTGCTCCAGACTAAAGATGAAACGGGACATCCAGACATCATGAATTCCAAAAGCAAGAGTCTTTTATAACATGGGGCTGGTAAAGGTCATGGAAGTCACGTCAAGTCTAATTTATTTATACAGCCCTTTTTTACAACGGTGCACTGTCTTAAAGCAGCTTTCTACTAATATTATATGATATTATCCTAAAAGGATAATCCCAAATTGAGCAAGGGTAGGGCGACAGTGGAAAGGAAAAACTCCCTGAATGTAGACGGAAGAAACCTTACGAGGACCAAGACTCAAAACAAAAAAAAAAAAAACCCATCCTCCTTGGGTGACCTAGATGTTAACTGAAATAATTACGTTTGTATTCATAATAAAATTAATCAAATAATGACGATTGAATTTACAGAAATTTAAAAAATGTAAAAAATATTAATTACTGAAGTGTTCATGTATTGCCTGCAGTGCAGTCCTGGTGCAGTCCATTCCCCACCCAGAGTACGTGTAGAGATTTGGAGAAGAAAAACATGAAATCTCCTGTGTTCATGCTGTCTTCAATGAAATAAAAGTTTCAACATTTTTGAAAAGACATTTAAAAAATGTGCCACATTTTCCCCAACCTTTTTTGATTTGGGGTTTTAAAACTCATCGCTCAAGAGGCAGATTCCTGCAGACGTACTACAAATCGCAGAAATAAATGACCTAGTATAATATTTTATTAAGCTCATAAGCGAAAGTGTTTGCCCTTAATCTGCTAGAACAGGAAAGAAAAGGTCTCAGAGACCTGCTCTGTACCTGACATTTTATGTAATGATTTATATATCATAAGAAGCCAGAAGTAATAGATCAATGGAGGTGCTCTGCAGGAAAAGATACTAAAGAATGTCTAACACAACAAACAGCTCCCCATATAAGCTCAATGACGGTGTTACAAGCGAGGTGATGCTGCCATGTTTTGGTTCCTTATCTTTTATTTTTGCGTTTCAGGCCAGCCATTCTATTTTCTGGTCATTTACTTTAATTGTTCTCCTGAATAGTTCACATATATAGTACATACCACTTTGTTACACGTTTATCCTTGTTAAATATCGTACCTAGAGAGCCAAGGCATTCTCAATTCCCAATCTGCCCATTCTCGGTAAGGCATTCCTTCAATCTTCAGGCACTGAGCAAGACGTAGCTCAGTCGCAAGCCTGTACTGGGCAGGCTACGCAACTTTGCTAGATGTCTGTGCAGAGGATGCTTCCTATCTGAATGTCATTGATCTGCTGGCTTGCAAACTGCTTGGTCCTCCAGCCATCTTCGCTAAATCACCAGTGAGCAAGTACTGTAAACCTCAGGAAAGTTTTGCTGACCTGGCAGCTTGTGGCTTTTCAGATCACAGGCTTCATCAGACCACTACTGTAGTGTGTATGTTTCAAGGTGATATTGATGGTCTGTACTCTCAGTTCGGGAATTAAAATCTTCTCAAAAGTTCTCACCATGATGATATTCGTAATAACAGCAGTGCTTTTTTTCAAGAAAGCAAAAAAAAATGGTATCACTCCACTGATGCGTTGCCAAGTACAAAGTATACTAGTTTACATAAGTGTGATTTAGAATGCGAGTGATGCTTGTTTTATTTTTTTTTTAATACACACGTTCAAGCTATCAAAAGCAAAACAATGTGACAGTTATTCAACATGGGTAAACTCACAGAAACTCTTTTCGGTATTTTACTTCAAACATTCAGAGTGCAGTATCTTCCCTAAAACCATAAAAGAGCAGCTTGTCAAACATGGATTGCAACATCTGAAGCTTATGCACAGATTTACTGTATAATGATGCCTGCGCTCGTGTTTTGGGAAATAAAGGCACACTTCCCTAGCTTCAGATAAAAGAAAACAAACTATAGAAGCAAACTATAAAGAAATCAAGCTTTTTTTCTCCATACTTGCAAAGTCACCTAGGGCTCCCTGCCGAACCTGCAGTGCCACACTTGGCTAACAGAGGGTCACAGGTCTAACAATTCGAACTCAGCTGACCACAACACTTTGGGTTAATTAGCCTGAATTACCTGCAGCTGCCAGGTAGGATATTTAAGACCAGACAGTAGCTCAGGTTTTTGTTGCACTTTTATAGGACGTGGTTCCTAACCTTTGTTTTTACAATTTTAGCCTACTTTCTGCAAGTATGTAAGAAAAGTGGACCCAGCCCACACACAGACAGACCAAAAGAATAAATTGATTAAAAAAACTAATTACTGGGTACTTTTTCTTTTTTCCCTCTTGAAATCTGGAATAAAAACACATTAATATTTTTTTTAGAAATAAATAAGATGATCAAATATATTGTTAAATAATTGTATATTAATTTAGATTTTATATAGATGTAAATTGTTTTAGTAAGTGTGTTATTTTAATTGTATTTAACATGTACAAATTGTATTTTGACAAACTCAGAGTACCTCAAAGCAGACATGGCATTGCACACCCCCAGTGATGTTTTGGCACCCCATGATGTTGGGATCCATGGATGTAGGGCAATGTCTGCGTGCTCCTATAAGGCAAAAAAAGAAAGAAAGAATCTGAAACAAGTTTAAAGGAGACTGGAAATACATTTTAAGGAAGATAAAATGAGGTAACAGTAAGTTAAACAATAAGTTGGAAACAGGTTTAAAAGCATCCATTCTGAAATTAGCATTTTATTTTGTCCTTTTGGCATCTCTTTTGTTTGTCCTTTGTTTATTTTCCCACTTTTCTGTCTAAGAGAGCTCACTCAATCTGTCAATAGCTTACATATACATATACACAAAAACGAATAATCCTGGTTCAAGACCCAGTCTCAATATACACTCACACTCTTTTTGCACCAGTATATTTTTGCTCAGTACCAATATATCGTTTTGCTGTGCACTGTGCAGATCCAGAACACGCTAATGTTGTTGTCCATGAACCTGTATTGTAAGCACCGTAGATTTAGCACCACATGCTTGCTGCAGATGATTCAAAAGCTGCTTAGCCACAAACGTGATAAAATTATCTTTGACAATGGAGAACTTTGGCATGCCAAAGGCTTACGTGAACCGTAGCCCCATTACCTTGAAGTGAAAAAAAAATACAAAGGTGTGTAGCTGAGATTTATTGTGGAGAAGCAAGGGCGTTTTTCAGTCCTCAAGTGAATGTTTTTCAGGAGGTGACTCACAACAAGATGTTATCTAGCCTTAGAACAGTTCCTTGACTGAGGCATCTGTCGGCACAATTCCGAATTTACTTATGGCCTGAGGAGATCATTGCTGATCCTCTGGTACAGACTCCATGCTTGGCTATGCACACAGTGGATTCTCACTTCAACCGAAGAGAAGTTAAATAGGAAATGCTGGTAATGCAGACATTTCTACAAAAAGATCAAAAGAAATCTTTATAGCACTGGAGCAGAAAGGGGAGAGTACATTAAAGGCATAAAGAAAAAAAAAAGAAGTGGAAAGCAGAAGGAGAATGCAGAAATGGAATGGTAATAGATCTCAGTACATGAATATTTACAGTTTTTTCTTTTATCTTAAAAAAAATGTGCAAATCTGTACATCCTCTATAGCTCGGAGTAGCTCTTGCAAAAGCAAACACTGCATTTATCTCATTTTTATACGTGATTTTGCATCCAAACGACACAGTCATAAGAAGAGCTCTTTCTACGATCCAGCACACTGACGTGCTCAACACAAAACTCTGCCATGAATATATTAGTAGTAGGTTCATGCCTGTTTTATATTCAGTCCTACACTGCAGTCAGATGTAAAAGATTGATACAGTATATTTACTGAATTGTAATATACAGTACTGTGCAAGTTTGTAGTCGTCTTTTTGGCATTGGAATAATAGCCATATGTAATTATGTCTCAGAAGTTTTATTAAGAAACAGAAAATGTAGGAAATATATATAAACAACATACCATTCCTGCAGACACGGGTCAGTATTTAGTGGGCCATCCCTAAAGAACCTGGTTACCTGGCTTCTACCCTTCCAAAATGACCATTCTTAATCAAGCTTCTCTAGACTGTAGAAGGGTCAATCTGGCATCCATGAAGCTGCCAAGTGCTGCCAATGCTCAAGTGTAAGAGGAGGTCACACAGTAGTGTATAAAACACACCCATATGCAATACAGTATCAACACTTTTATTCTTTTTTCCCAAATTAATTACTTTGGAGCACTTTTTAAGCCCAACAGCAAATAACCTAAAGGGCTTTGTGGTATCTTTGGCTACTAATGAAAGAGGCCGTGTTTTATTTTTAAACACTTTTATGTATATAAGAACATATTAGTCTAGTAATATGACTATGGACTGGGTTAGGCCTCTGCTTTAAAGCAGATGTAGGTCTCTATTTTTATGTACTTTCTGACTGTTATGATTTCAAGGGCAGACATTGCAAGGAGACGACTGGCACCCCTGGGAAGGCCTCGGACTTAATTACAACCGATAGTCAGTGGGATAAGAAACATCTGCAAGAGCAGAGAAAAAATAGAAGAATTGGGTACAATGGGAAGAAGATTGCAGAGCCTGGTCCTAAAAGTGGGACTATAGAAATTACATCATTTATACTGCTCGCAAAATGAGGGGATATTTAAAAATGAAACAGCCACTAATTACGAAGGTTGGGGCCGTCTCTTCTGGGACGTGGCACTTCATTGTGGTTTTTCAAGCCAACATAAACATTTTATAATGTTTTTTTTTTCTTTACCCCAAGTTCTGGCTGAATTATTTGTCTGTCCTGATTTTTACTCTGAACAGGTGATTTAATCCACAACAGTTTAAGGAAAAAAATCTAGACTAACTGCAAAATATAAGAAAAATGCAAAAACAGGATCCTGGCTCCTTTTTTGGTCTGAGCCCTTGCACTGCATCCACATCCCAAGCGATGTGATGCGACTAAGGAGCGAAGTGTGAGGATTTAGCTGCCTAAAACTCCCACATCCACTTCAGCACGAGTCCACCATTGGCAGGAGGCGAGGCATACATTTGTGAGGATGGTGGAATCAAACTCTTTAAGTTGGGTTTAGGAATGGGAAATACAGTGGGAATTATATAGCAATAACTTGTAGGTGGTCAGTGAACCAGACCACTGGAGCCCACTGGATAGTCAGGCTGTCCCAAATGAAACTGGAATACTCTGGTCCACTGCCCTGTTCGACTGAAATAAAGATGCCATATAGCATATCCAGGAAAGAGATGAAAAGGTCAGTGTTGTAGAAATAAGGTTGACATGGTGATGGAGTACATCCTGGTGTGTAACGTCTGCGCACACGGCGATATTCCTTCCATGTGGTTCAGGGACTATTCACAATGGTCCAGTGGCCTTTCAGCTAGGTCAGCCTCAGCAGTAACAACAGAAATGTCCCATGAATTGCCTTTTTAAGCAACTCGTGTTTACACCTGTGAGGAGTGGGTCTTGCTAATTGGTAAATAAAGCCTTGCATTTTCACAGCATGGCTTTTCAAAGCAATACAAGAGATTTGATTTTGAATGCTGCGCCTAATCCAGTGTTTTGCACAAAGCTCTTTTCGCAGTTGAAAACTTTACTACTGCTTAACGCAGTAATTGTGCTTGCAGATATGTAGACTTGTAATAGGTACAGTGACGCCTAATTGTTTGTAACCCTTGTAGAACTTTCTATATTTCTGCACAAATATGAACCAAAACGCGATCAGTTCACAAAAGTTCTCAAATTACGTGAAGAGAACACAGTTAAAGAAATGAGATAAAAAAATGTACTTGTTTCTTTTTTTGTTGAGGAAAATGACCCAGTATTAAATACCTGCAAGTGGCAAAAGTATGTGAACCTTTACTTTTGGTATCTAGTAGTATCTAGTTACCGTAACTGTCCTGCACATCAGCTTGGAGGAATTTTTAACCCATTTCTCCTTAAAGGTCAGCTGCAGTTCATGGTGGATTTCTTCACATATACTTCTTCCATGACATTTCTATTGGATTATGGACAGGACTTTGACTTTGACATTACATTAGTCAACACACAAGGTTACTTGTAGCCTTCATTGGCATTTTTTCTCTGTTTGGTATTTTTTCTCTGTTTGGTAGATCGACTTGTGCTTAGGTTCATGGCCTTGCTGCATGACCGACTTTCTCTTGAGATTCAGTCCATGGACAGATGTTCTGACATTTTCTTTTAGAATTCAACGTTCCATGATCCTACCGCCACCAAGTTTCACAGATGGGATAGGTTCTTATTGTAAAATTCAGTGTGTTTCCTCCTTCAGAATTATTTTTTTCTCATTTTAAACAAACGATTCTGATTCATTTTAAATGTTTTCCATTAGCCTTCTGTGTGCCACAGGTTGGGCATCAATGCTGTTTTAAAGAACAGTGGGTTTCTCCTTGCAACCCTACTATGTTGTTGAATGTTTTCTCATAAACAGTAACATTAGAAAATGTCAGAAAGGCCATAGTTGCTAAGATACCCTGTGTTTCTTTGTAACCTTAGATTATTATTACACACAGAGTGATCTTTGTTGGTTGACCAACTTACAGTGTCATGACATTCCTGAGTGTGTACACATCTGTACATATGTCTGACCGTGGATTAGTGGGGTTACTGTACTGACCTTTTCCAGCCTAATATGAATCAACTCTCTCTCTCTCTCTCTCTCTCTCTCTCTCTCGCTGAGGTTGTGTTGCTCACTCGCAGCTGAATTCAGATACGTTTGCCATTCACAGATTGCAAAAGTGAATCATTTACTATAATAAATAGCTGAGTAGGATATTTCTTTTATTTAACCGGGTGCCCCAGCTGCCTTTAGGATTTGGTCATGTCATGTCATATTAATGCAGAAATAAAAACAACATTAAAAGGGTTAACAAGCTTTAAAATGTCTCTGTGCTCTCTGTAGTTCTTGCTCCATTTTCTTTCAAAACAGGACAGCTTGCATGTAGCTTATTTATAGTGCTAAAGCTCTGATTTCTGAGCGAAGAAGCGTTTCAGGTTTCTGTGATTGCATTTCGAGATCCAATTTGATTTTGTACTGAACTCTAATCAATACCCATGGTACAGTAACAGGAGGTAAAATGTTTTAATGGCTTTTTTGGAGATTACATTGTATCTATGCTGTTGTGTGTATGTAGTTAAGTATTTTCTGTAATACGGTATTGTAGATTTTAGCACTTTTAAGCCTCAGATTAAAAAAAAAATTACACTACTCACAAACATTAGGGGATATTTAATTATGGGAGTTTACTTTTGGAATATCCCCTAAGTGTGAGTGCTATATGTAAATATGTTTTTTAAGAAAACCTAAAACAGACTCTGGAAAGCTATGAGATTCTTGAATATACCAGCAACTCCGAGTTAATTGACCTTTTCCTCATTTTTCTTAGCAGCAGAGGGTGGCCTAGGTGTGAAAGGTGAAGCCAACTTGAGGTCTTTCAGTTCAGCTTCCTTTCATCGTTGGTTTCTAGAGCTTAAAGATGCTATATCTATTTAGTTAGATAGTAAGATAGTAAGAATTGATAGTGCACGTGTGCTGATGAGTGGAAATTGCTTTTAAGGTCATTGAAGCCATACGTAGATCAGCCATAACGTCGAAACCACAACCTAATACTGCGGAGGTCCACGCTTTTGCCATGGAACATGCATAACCTCTAAATGCATCATGTAGTATCTAGTCTATTTAGGACTTGTTTATCCAAGAGATGCTTAAATGATTAAAATCTGGGGAATTTGGAGGTTAAGTCGCTCTATTTGATCCCAAAGGTGTTCTGTCGGGTTGAGGTGAGGACTCCTGAAAAACAATCCCACACCATTAATAAAAAACAATGTGCCATCTGCAGAAAAGAAAATTACAAAAAATGTAATAAGCGACAAGGTTTCTTGTCTTTCTATGGAAGCTGAATGCTCATGATAATCAAAGGCCCTATTAAAAAAGCTGTAGGCTACAATAACGACTGATATTGATTAATGCCTTAAAATACTACACAGATGACGAACATAATCATGAGCGAGAAGAAAACATCTGAGCACAGCTTTTCCTCACACGACTTAGTCTTATGCATGTTTCAAAAGCCACTCCAGCTTTGCTCCTTTATATTACAGCACAGTGCAGGATATTGAATCGCTCTTATTCAAAGGAAGAGAAAGAGAACATGCTGTCTTTCATAACCGTGCCCATCAAGTCTTGCCTTTACCTGGACTTTAATTTACTCCTGAGCACATCATTTCAAGCTGCTACTTTGTGAGCCTGCCATGGAAAATGTTGATGACTTAGTAACATACTATATTGTAGATTTAGAATGCCCTGGGAGTTCAAATGTTCTTGGCATAAAACATTTATTCAAAACTCAGTCAAAAGTAACTTAAACCAACACTTTAGTTCATGAGTATTTTAGAAGCAGACCCTGGACGGAGAGTCAGTTCATCGCAGTGTTGTCTGGTATCAATCTCCTGTTCTTCTCCTTACATAATTCAGTAGTTCATGCTGTAAAAAAATCAAACTTGCATTCCCAGTTGAAATAAAAGTCCATCACATTTTCTGAGAATGCAAGAAATCTTGGATTTATTTTTCATAACCAGCTGAAATTCTCTGCTCATATTTCCAAACTGACCCAGTCATATAGGTAACATCAGGGATTTGACGCTTTCTTTCCAGAGACGCCACCCCGGTGCTTGTCATGTTATATAAGAACTATAAAACGGCAATGCTGTTCTGGCTCGTTTTCCAATCAGTACAATCAGATTCCAGTATGTCGTTCAGAATGCAACAGCTTGTCTGGTTTCCTACCCAAGATTTCTAATGCCACCCCACTGCTGCTCACTTCACTGGCTCCCTGTGACTGTCCTGCTGATGCTCGACTACAAAGCCAAAAATTTAACCGCACTGTCTTAAATAAAGGCTGTAATAAAACCACACTCTGAACCTCGTACCCTCAGAGACACAAACTTGGCTCGACTAGATCCTCGAACGCAAGACTAAAGGAAGATTCTTATCCATTCTGGTGCCCAGGTTGTGGAATGAACTTCCACTGGATGTCTGCATGGAAGGAGGAGCTAAAAACTCACCTCATCACACAGCACTCAAGTAAAGACTGAAAATGAAAAAAAGTCTTTGCTGAATGGGTTTGTTGATTTTCATTTTATCTACTGTACATCAGATTGTAGCAGGTTCTGGTTGGATTGTGTTTTTAGGCCATTGCTTATTTGTACTAACATGAGGTTTGCTCTGCTAGGAAGAATACAAAGCACTTTTGTAAGTCGCTCTAAATAAGAGCGTCTGCTAAATGCAGTAAATGTAAATATGATTTTTCCAGTAATTTGCTCTGTACCATTTGTATGTCTTAGCCCTTTTCAGACGTTAGGCCATCTTTGCTTTTAGAGAAGTGCTTCAGAGATTGTTAAATGTCCCCTGAGATAACCTACTTTTCACTCACTCTTTATTCAGTACATTCTGTATGTGTTGAAGTTGGTCTTCTGGATGAGAGTAAACAAAGCTTGTTTCTCTTCACATGGTGTGGTCACTTGGTCTTAAGGATAGACGTGGGAACACAAATAATC
Source organism: Parotocinclus cabessadecuia (assembly GCA_036873895.1). Classification (NCBI taxonomy): domain Eukaryota; kingdom Metazoa; phylum Chordata; class Actinopteri; order Siluriformes; family Loricariidae; genus Parotocinclus; species Parotocinclus cabessadecuia. The sequence continues at coordinate 5,775 of JAYJMA010156081.1, read as the reverse complement.
CAGTTGTGGCAATGCATTTTAGAAACCGTCAATTAAGCCACGATTTGAAACAGAGAAGCCACTTATTGCTTACAACTGAAATCTGACACGTTAGTGACACTTAATTCTGATGGAATTATTCCCACTGTCATCACAGTACTACTCAGTGTGAAAACGTAGTTCTGCTGAAAACCTGAAGGATGTCCATCAAATCCACCTGACTGCCATAAGAACAGGTTTCAACAGAAGCATTTTCAGCAGTGACTTTTGGCTCACACTGTACATTCATAAGCTATTTAGGTAGGAAAATATACATAAATGTGAACATAAAACAAAATACACTGGAGGGTTGTAATCCACATTTTACACTTTGGACAATAATTTGTTAACAACCACTATATCGGTTTTGTCTGATTTGAAATAAAACGAGGCATTTTTCCATTTTTCTGAAGCTTCATTATCTTACCTGAGCCTAACTATACCAAGCTAGATGACTTTTGAGAAATGGATTTCTCAAACCATTGGTTTTTAAATAGTACACTGTAGATTTAATAGAAAGCGAGAAGTTATGAACTGAATGCATTAAGCTGCGTCTGAGAATGTGGATTCTTAGTGGTACTCAAGTTGACAATCCCTTTAAACTCTCATTCATTTTCATTTTCAAATTGAAACTGAAACTCTGAATAGTTTTCTCAAGTACTTTCTTAAGCTGTTCAGTAATTCATGTCATGTAATTCAATCCACACAGCATCCAATTACAGCATCCAGAGTTAAGTGCCAATGATTATTGCATTTTTAGGTTGATTACCTCTCATTTTCATGCTGCAAGCACGAGCAGTGTGGCAGTGTGACCCAGAAACATCCAGAGCTGTGTTTAGAGTTTCAGATGAAAGTGGTTTCACTAGTGTTAGCAGCAACTACAAATACAATGGGTTCATTAGTACATCAAAAATCCGTCAAATTGCATCAAATAATCATTTCGAGCATTAAATCATAAATACACTACTCAAAAAAATAAATAATAAGAGGATCCCACAAGAACTGCTGGACAATCTGATCCCGTACCCCATCACTGTCAGTGTGTTTTGGCAGTGTGGGTGACCATACACTCTACTGAACAGTCAATGTAGGGGCACTCTCGTCCAGTTCAACATGCTTCTGTTCACCCCATAAATATTCGTTAGATAGTTTTCTTTTAATTTGCACAATTGAACAACTTTCCTTGACTTTCCATTTGCTTTTCTGATGATCTTGTTTAATGAAATCGAATTAAATGCTTCATTTTTAATTACTTCATATTCATTTTGAAATATCCTCTCATTTTTGTGAAACGTTTAACACCTTTTACAAATACTGATAGTCTTTAATGCTTCCCAAGGCCAGTATGGAAATATTATAGCTCTATTTAAGTGCTACATATGACAGTTGTGACAACATTATGCTATTATTTCTTACAAACCCAAAGTGCACTTCAAGTTCTGCTGTCTCTATGATATTTTATATGGCTGTACACTTGGCTCAGAGCCTCTGTAAATGTGTGGCCAAATTCCCATTAAGGTGTTCTTTATAAGCCTCCAGTTTCTCTGTAGATAGTTGCAATGTTCTTGGGATTAAGGACTAATGGACAAGTAACACATAAATTACCAACAAACTGTTCCATTCATGCTACGCAAATTTTTTTTGTGTGCTTGAAATATTACTTGGTCATTTAATTATTGAGGAAAATGATACATATATCAGTGTCAAAAAGTATGAGCCTTTGCTGTCATTACCTGGTGTTACTTCCTCATGCAGTAAAACTTGCGGCTAAACATTTCCGGTAACAGTTGACCAGTCCTGCGATTCGGCTTGGGGAAAATTTGTACTGAATAGCTTTAAATCTGGGATGTTAGTGGGTGTTTTCACATGCACTGCCTGCTTTAGGTCGGAACTTTGATCTGGCCATTTTGAAATATATTAAACTTCTTCTATAGTCGCTCTTTGTAGAATGACTTGCGTCATTAAGGTTGCACAACCCACTTTCTTTTGATAGTCAGTTCATGAACAGATTTTATTTCCATTAGATTTCATTTTCCATTTGAATTTGTTGGTCTGATTCAGAATTCATTGTTCCATCCATGACGTCAAGCCGTCCTGACGCAGGCGCAGCAAAACAGACAGTTCAGATATTGTCAAAAAACGTTTTATTTCTTTCAAATATGTCATCAAAAGAGCAGAGAACACATTATAAGAAAAGGCAGTTGACGTAAAGGGAAATCAATATGTTAAAAATGTTTTTAAGTGTTTAACTACTTACTGTGTCGATTCTGACTGCATGGAGTGTACAGCAATGATTTGGGAACAGCCCCAGACCAAGAAACAATGAAACTGTATGTATCAAACTGAAATAATTTTTAGAATCGGATGAAAATGGACCAGACTATGACTAATTAAACTTTGGAGATTTAGATACTATCATTGGAAAGGCTGTTGGACGAAACTGATTCATTCAGCATAACTTTATCATATTTAGATAGATGCCATCGAAAACGAATTTTTAGGGGCGACTTTTAGCGTTTCTCCAATAAGAAGTTCTGAGCTTTTCATCTTGGATGTTTTTTTCTGAATGGACACTTCTCAAAAACATAGTTTAAAAGCAACCTTTAAGTTGAAATATCAATCAATTTGGGAAGTGAAAGTTGTCTTGTCTATTCATCAATTAAATGGAGAGGTTACTTAACTTTCATTCTAATATATCAGGTAAGTGTTGAACTATGGATGGTTGTGATTGAAAGGTAAGAAAGGTTTTTCAAAAGTGAGATTTTTGGAAAAAAGAAATTTGAAATTTGAAATTTTGAAAGGGTATTGATTTTTTGGATTTAACTGGCCGTGACTCAGTTCCTGCCCTTATGAGAAGGGCCTTGTTTTGCCAGAGCCCCTCATATATTCAGGACTGTATACAAACCGTAATAACGAGCTATCTCTGTGACTTTTGGATATGTTATATGTCACAGGAGACATGTTGTGGCTTGCATTGTATTTAGAAAGACGTAGCATAGGGCTGCAGCAATGTCAAGTTCACCGGCGGTAGACTGATGATAAGAGGAGTCAAATCACCACTGGGCCAAACACTGCCTTCAAAAAAAGCCAAAAAAACTCACAGGAATAGCTAAAAAAAATCCAGAAATAACCCCATCAATAACCGTCAATGGAGAAAAAATCCTAACTACTGTTTGCACAACGTGTTCGATGTCTACTGAGACAGTACACAACTGCACAAACTGACAAGAATAAGGCAAAGAAACGGGGTTTACATATTTCATGTTGTTTGGTGGGGAAAAAAAGTTTTCTTGAGTATTCCAAATCACAGAACTTTGCTTTGTAATTAGACCACATGATGAAAATGGATGTGTTTATTAATAATTCCATTTAAATGCATAGCTTCAGAAGTAACCTGATTGGAAACTCATGTGGCAGCAATCAAGTTTCAGTATATTGTCAATTATTATATGACTAGCTATAATTAATATATGAATATTTAAGCAACCAAAAGGAAGGTGCTTTTTCATCTACTGCGAGGACCTCCAACAACAGCCCAAACTCTGAAAGTGTCCCATCAGTTCTGAGCGTTTTTCCACACATACAGAATATATGTATTTTATAATGGGATTTCTGACAGAAGGTTGGCTATGCCATGATACGGCGGCTGCGTACAATATGATAACATTTGAACCACACAAGATATTGCAATGATTGCTGCATTCAATTTCTGAAACAATTCTGGTCTTCTTTTATATGCTGCATGACCACGACCATGACCATGACCTTCCCATTGGAAAAACATGCCCTTGATCCAATATGGCGGTTTTCCAGATGGTGGCCAAGTTCTGGACAGGGCATAAAAGACAGGCCCCCTCATCCATGACTTGCTAGGTTATTCAGATATGGCTTTTGACCCACTCTGTATATTACATTGTGGGAACAAATGCCACCACAAGTATAGAAAGATCAGACATTTTTGTCATTTAAGATGTTTTGTTTGTTCCCACAATTAGAACATTTTTCATGTTTGTCATTTAAGACACTGCAAACCAAGAGTGTCAAGTGATTTGCGTTAAGGTTACTGTGGATAGGGCTAGCGTTAGGGGTATGTCCATCTTCTTGGGTAAACACCAACAGAACAACTGTGAATCATGTAATCTCATGTGGGGACATGTGCAGGAAATCTGACACAAACACGTAGTGGCTGCATTCACACCATTCATGGGGTCACATGATGCCTCTCTTAAACACCTGACCAACTCAATAAGTGCTAAAAGTTTGGTGGGTGTAATTAGCTTCTCTTCGTTTGGCCAGTCGACTCTAAACTGAACCTATTTATTGTCATACCTGTTGAAGTCAATGTCTTGCGTTGTTACTATTTGTACTAAATTGAGCTTTTGATATATATATACGTGCATTGTTAGCTGTTCCTTTGTGGGGAAGACAGAGGATCGCCACACTACCTATAGATGAGACCTAAAGGGTTGCCCTCTGCCCACCATCAGGGGTTGGCGTAGCTGCTTGACAGCTACCACACTTATGAACAGACTTATTTGTAATATACAGTACAATCCAAACTCTTATACGGTAAACGGCCTATATTATATGGTGTCTCCAAGTTCCTTTTTCGTTAATATGTACCAGAAATAAAGTTTTTGAGGTAAATGCTTTATTGTTACACTGGGGAGTGAAAAGAAATAAGAGCAGGCAGCTAGGAGTTCTGTAGATTTTACCATAAAGCCGGCTGCAGAGTTACGAAAACAGAAGCCATGCAGAAAGCAATAAATCCAGAAAGGTAAAGCAGAAATGCAGGCAGATATCAGCAATGGAAGAATACTTGGAGTCACGGGGTAGCAATGCGAATTCACAAGGAGTGAGGATAAACGAGCCGGAAAGACGGAACAGATGTGTGAGAGTCTATAGGAGTCCAGAGGCACAGTCAGGATTATTTGTGTGTGTGACTGGGATTGTGGGACTTTGATGCACCAGATAAGCCGGTCAGGAGGGTGATATTTTCGTGGCTGTTGCCTTTCTGAGTTATTCTGTATCCCTGCCTTACTGGCAAAGCAGCTCAAAGGGATTCGAGGTTGGTTAGAGCTTAACTGTGTTGACTGCTGAGTGCTGTTTGTGATGCGAGTCGCACTAATTTGCACTGATATATACACTGCTCACAAAATTTAGGGGATATTTCATTAGGGGACTGAAATGACTTTTTTTTAGCTGTATGCACTGAACAACGCACACTTAGCCAGCCCCTAGGTTATGAATAGATGGACATGCTGTTATGATACCTTTAGTGTAGCATACGTTAATATTGCCTATATTTTAGCTGCTTTGGTTCACCTATACTCAATGACCATGTTTGTGATGTGGCAAATAGTGTATCCTTATTAATTTATTCATCCATAAACCTATACCTGCCTAATGTATTGATTAATGTACCTTAATGGCAAAGCTTGTTTTGCTACTGGTATGTGTCACTTAATGTCCATGATACTGCATATTACGCGATCTGGAAGTTGTCTAAACGCCCCAATTGTGGGCTCCGCAGAGCATACGCTAGCATACCCATAGACCCATAACACCCCTTTAGAAACACCAATTAACCTAACACGCATGTCTTGGAAATGTCCAAGGAAATGTGGGACTACCTGTAGTAAATCCATGTGGACACGGGGAGAACATGCAAGCTATCTTGCTCAAGCTAGCAGGCAGCGCGGTGGCTCGGTGGATAGCACTGCTGCCTCACAGCAAGAACGTCCAGGGTCCTTTCTG
>JAYJMA010156036.1:0-14046 GCA_036873895.1 Parotocinclus cabessadecuia | reverse complement strand
TAAAAAATAATAATAATAATATTCATCTCTTATTTAGGTGCCCAGGACAAAGTGTATATAAGTGTATATAAGTGTATATCAAACCACTTTTTACTAATTAAATTTTACATAATGTTGCTTTCACTGTGTTATCATATGAGATTTGACATAGCACATATATGATTATTTTCTATAGGCACTGTAGCTCACCATGTTCTCAGGAAGGGACTCAAAAGGAGAGATACAATGTTTACATTTATATATGGGAGTTTAATATAGTATATATCTTGGTTTAATCTATTTCAATTTGAAGACTGTGGACCTCTTGTCTACAATAATTTTCCATTTTGATTCATTTATTTATTTGTCTGAGTGACTCCAACCTTCACAAATCGTTGCTGAAAGGCGATTTCAATTCATAATCTGCAGGATGACACACTATCTGCACACATAGCATGGTAAGTGGATTTCCTAGGAGGTTTAAATTTGGATGTTTTGGAAAGCTTTCAAAAAATCAAATATAATTTTAAAAGGCAATTCTCTGTGGTATTTGGGAAATCAAATGCCTGAAAGGGCATCTGCAGTCTTGGAGAGATTAGAGACATTTGAAATAGCATCTGTGGTTTATTGGGCAGTGTTCACTACTTGACATAATAACCTTTATCCGTTTAGCTTTACAGTTACCTTGTTTTCAGGGTCCCCAGGTAGTTGCTCTCATAAAGCCACTGGGAGAGGTGTCAAAAAGGCAAACGAAATAAATGCTGCAATGGGAGTATGTCTGGGACACGGCCTGTCAATAGTCTAGCAAATAAAACCTTGTTCTACATGCATTAGGACATCTGGGATTACTTACTCTATATATATACCTAATAGGTTGCAATTCCTTTTCACTCAGTTCTAATGTTGGTCCACAGATTCCTGATTAAAATGTTGGACACTTTATTAAACCTTTAAACCCTTCCTTTTTCAAAGCCATTACTTAATCAATGACGCCTCACAGACAATGTCTTCTAAATGAGCAGGATTGTACTTGAGTGAGTGAACTTCCAAAACAAGAGGAAATACTGAGTACTTCACAACAGACTGGCTTCCTTGACACTTCAATCTGAAGCAGTTCAATTTGTGACCTAAAAAATCAATGAGCTGCTCAGGTGGTGGAGCATTCATTTTGCTAGACCACCACCTTGGAGACACATGTTCGAGATTCTCAGTGGTGCCTCTGGCAGTGTTTGCCCAGACCAGCTTGTGGAGAAATTCTGTGATTTTATTTCTTGTACTGTCTGATGTTTGGATTGACCGCTGGAAGCAGCTCCTGTTGCTTGTGTCTGACTTGGCTCTCAGTCCACCAGGTCATGGCAGTCATGAGGTTTGGTTCTTGAAGAAGTTTCACCTTTCATCCAAAAGGCTTCGACAGTGCTAAAAGCTAATTGGGAGTATTTAACCTCTTTTAGAGATGTCAGCTTGAAGGTGGTCCAATGTGTGAGTCGGTAGGATCGCGTAGGTTAAGGTGCAAACCGGGGATAAAAAGAACAAATGGCTTGTTCCTAATAGCCACTCTACTGGTGCATGGGACAACATCGAAGAGGCGATTAACTAGTTATAAGAAGACTTAGCTGTACATATCCATTTGAAGAAAAAAAACTGATAAGTAGAGAATAGAGTAAAATGGACTAACAAAGTATGTAGAGAAACTAATGGACTAAAGTCTGTAACTGTAGAACTGAAGTGCATCTATGCGGTAAATGGTATTGTTGTACTTAAGACCACTGGAACCACGTCAAGACCACGCCTTTAGTAATTGAGCCCGAGTCAAGACTAAGACAGAGTCGAGACAAGGACCAGGTTAAGATAAACCAGAATAAAAAGAATAATGAATTATTTACTTTACATTCATTACATTACACTCTACATTAATTATATACATTATATTACACAATTATGCATACTAATACATAATATTATACTTCATCACAGAGTTTGTCGAAATGTAACATTACGATTATGGTCTAAGTCAAACTAAGGCAATGTAAATTCTGGAAGCCGGCGACATCCATTGTTATCATTTTCATTATTAAATGTGAATAATAGTAATCATAATAATAATAATAATTAGAATTTCAGGATTGCTGACATGCCAAAGTAATGCAAGGACACAAAATGCATGCAGTTTTAACACAAGATGATTCAAAATAAAACGTGTTTATTGGCTGGTAACTGAACGAGAAGAGCAGTTATTTGTTTTTCTCTGTTAGTCAATCAGAGCGAGTATTTTATTTAGGCATGCAGATGAATGGCTGATTTATTCTGTTTGAATATATTGTTGATATTCAATTGCAATAGAAAATAGTTGAGTTTTTAATTAACGTTACCTCAGGCAGACACACTGGACAACAATCATCCTTACCCCAAGGCTGAGACAAGATCGAGCCAGATGAGGTTGAGTACACTAGACTAGACTATACTACAACACTGGTAAATGGAACTGATAAACTGGACAGTGAGTGTAGAAACAACCAGGTATTCTTGATAAATTGAGTGTACATTATAACTGTTTTTCATTTGCTTATTTACTTGTTTATCAAACAGTGGCTCGGTGGGTAGCACTGCTGCCTTACAGCAAGAAGGTCCCGGGTTTGATCCCAGGGTGGATCCTTTCTGTCTGGTCTGCATATCCTCCCAGTGTCTGGGTAGGTTTACTCCAGGTACTCCAATTTCCTCCTACAGTCCAAAACAATGCATGTTAAGGTTAATTGGTGTCTCTAAATGTTACCCTTAGTGTGTGATTGTGTGCGTGACCGTGTGTGGGTGCTCTACGATGGATTGAAGCCCTGTTGTTCCTGGGAATGTTCCTGCCCTTGCTCCCAGAATGACCAGGTGGGCACTGGCTGGCCTGTGATCTCTTGTGGATTAAGTGGAAGATAATGGATGGATGGATGGATGGATGGATGGATGGCCTCCATATGAAGTAGAGTGTGCATCTTGAAATCACACATGTTCTGAACATGTTCACATATCAACATATAGTGAGACTGGAAATCTAGTCAGATGCAGAATTTACATGGCTATTATTTTCCCATTTAATAGATTGTTTCACAGATTGCATATTTAATTCAGTCAGAATTAATATGATCATCCTCAATTAAATTAGTCTGTTTATACTTAGACATTTACCTGAATTTACCTGTGCAGAAATACAATCTGTTAGATATGAACAAAGAACTAATCATCTGAGCGGAATTATATGTAATATTCATGCACATCATATCGATTTCTGTCAAATTAGCAGCCTTTAGAGGAAAAGGCCTCATTTTCCCATTGACTAATTAACACAATGCAGAATTAAATTAAAGAAACTGTGCAGCCATGGTGCTAATTAAATTTGAACCAATTTGTCTGCAGAGACATTCTTGACTTCTGATTGAAGCAGGTGGAATTATATAAGTGGACAGAAACTAAGTGCTTAGAGAATAAGCCTTTATTTTAATTGGACCTATTTTCACGGTGTTACCATTCAAACAATGGTCTCTTTTCAGCTCAAGGCTGAATCACTTGATTACATTTTAAATCAGCTAGTTGCTTATGTCTTAAATCGTACAGAATAAATCACTCATTATTGCATTATCACAGCACTGGCAAAGGTCAACTGTTATTTTTCTGATACAAGGTGAACGAACTTAGACATGCACATGAGTGCCAGGAAACCCCAATTTCCAGGAGACGCCACCTGGGCACAATTACAAGACTTTTCAGTGCCAACTACCAACATCTGGGCTTGACAGTGTCCAGAAAATGCCATCTGGAACCAACAGGAGCAAGGTTATCTAATACTACATACCACTGCGCATCACATGCTTAATGCATTCAATTTTCAAGTCACCAAAGGTTTGACACAAATTAGATACTCTGAGAAGCAGTGATCCATTATGGATTAGGCCCGCAGAGTTTATGCTTCCCAGGTCAAAAGTTTTGATTGTTGCACTCTGAACAGTTCTAGGTCTCAGTATGTTGTTTACGTCTCACAAGCACCATGGTCTTCGAGAGTTTCATTTTCACTCTAGCTAGGTCTATCACAGACCAGTGGATCTGCTTGTGTCGCATGACATCAACCAGTCATTCCCCAACATTTAAATACTTTTTATTAGGAACAAAACAACATATAACAGCAGCATACAAATGCAACACACAAAGGTTTAATCTATTTAAAAATCAAACACTTAGTGGCGAAGAATCCTTACAGGATCAAAGTAATAATCCAAAATACGCCCCAACACTTTGCAAGAACTACTTGAAGCCCAAAGAAGAGACTGTGCTATCACAGCAGTTGGACCACAAGGTCCAGGGTTCAAATCTGACCTCTGCCAATCTGCCACTGCTGCTAATGAAAGCTTCATGATGAGAAAACTGTGAGTAAATCACACATCCAATAACAGAACAATTCTCCTCCAGATTCACGACTGGCACAAAAACTTTGGATTTTTAATAGAATGCGCAGACATTAATGAGTACAAATTGTTTGCAAATGTTAGCGCGAGCACAATTATAATTAACATAAAATGACCATAATCCACACCCATGAATAACAAATTACGACCAAATAATGAAGACTTTGGTCTCAGAAACACAGCAAACTTCGAATTTTGTAGAAAAAGCTAAAACAGAACTATTCTTATATATGATATATTTAGGAAATAAATGATATATTGAAATAATACATTTATACATTATTAAATATATAACTATATTAACTAATAAATGTATTGAACAAAGTGCATTCAAAGCAACACCTTTTATTTTCAAGAGTCCATAGTGGCGTTTTTGGGTCCTAAAAATGGCACGTAGGAAATTTAAATAAACCTCCAAATTTTAGCCCTCATGTTTTTTGCCAATGAACGCACGATCTCTTACACCACTCTCCAAATGTTTGTGTATTTCACCCGGCGATAGCAGCCAGACAATAACATTTATAATCACATATGAATTTCACTATGATTTGAATGGTAGTTCATTTTATTTAGATATAAAAATGCATCACCTTGTTGTGGTGTAGGTTTTATTTAAACCTTGGTGGCGCAGGGGGTATCGTTTCTGCCCACTCCACCAAACCTAATGCGTCATATCAGTAATGTTTTATGCTAAGTAAAACAACACAAGGAATATCAAATGTACTTAATATGCCAAACATTGTCATATCATACCATGAAAACTGATCATTATTTATGAGTGTATTTAGACTTTACAATATATCCAAGCCAGCAGTGTCTCACATTATTACACATGGTGTATATCCCCCTGCGCTGATGAGAGCTGAGCATTACTGGCAAGGCAAGCAGACGCTTCCCATTACTCCCTTCACAGTGACCAACCATAACTGATTAAAATAACATGAAAAAATAACTAAAAATAATAATGATCATTTTAGCAAATCGAACAGGCTGGAGAAAACAGATCATCCTGTCACAATCACAAGGATGCAGTGAGCAGGAATTATTGGGGGCATGAAGCGAATTTGAGGGAGGCATGAACCCACTCTCTTCCCAAAAAATGATAGATTATGCTCTCCAAGACTCCTAGGATGATCTGTTTCCTTCCGGATCGTTCAAGCCGCCAACTATCCCAACAGCACCAGTACTATTTGCACAAATAAATCTCTGTGATCTCTAAAGACACATTCTTGCAACATTGCAAGCTCAGCCCTTTCCACTGGTGAGTACTACACACTCTAAACTCTGTTCTGATGAAACAATACAATAAATAGGCTGCTTCATTGGCATCAACAAAATAATTTAGCAAACAAACATAACAGGCTGTACTATTAAACCAAGTTCTTGTTGGGTTTAGTTTCAGTAACATTTATTTTTATGCATTATATATTTCTTTAGTCAGTACTTGAATTAAATTTCAGTTATGTCAAATGACACTTTTGGTGTCTTTTGTACATTAGGAACTATTTTCATGAGCTACGAAATAAAGTGTTTTCCAAACGTTTAACACAAATTTGTTCCGCTCGCATTTCATGAATAAGGCCAAAAGAGTGCTGACTTATTGAACATTTATGCGGGTACTTTAGGACTGAGAAGGAAAACTTGTGGCATCCATGCCAGCTTGAATGCATGATGTCATCATAGCCACAGATAAACCAATGGTAATAAGTTCTAAAACGTCTCACAGGTTTATTGCAACTTTTTTAATGTTCTAATGATTCTATGATTTATAATGAAATACACTGTATTACATTATATACAAATGCAAAGAGTATTAGCAATTGCACTAGTAGTCCTGCAGTTAATGCATTTTTTATGCACATTATATTTACTTTTGTTCAAAGTAGCAGCCTTTGGATGAAACAAAAGTCCTTTTTTGTCATTTACCAATTAACATAATGTATAATTAAAAATCTGTGAAGCTGTAGTACTAATTAAATTTAAAGTTATCTGTCTACAGAGATGTTGTTCCGTTCTGATTGAAGAAGGTGGGATTTTAATTGGCTGTGTTGACCTGCACATGCTCCAGTCATATCATCATGTTTGGCCTTTATTCTCTTTTCCACCACTGTGCTGTTCATTATGTATTTACATAATCTGCCTTTGTCTGTTCATCTGAATTTCCTCTTATAATTCTTTCCCCTTAAATAGCAATGACATAGCCACGAATTTAGATTTTTAGGATTTCTGTGGAACTGATGATACCAGAGTTATTTCCATTAGAATGGTCAAATGAGTCGTGCTCTGCTGGCTTCGCATTGACTTCTATACAGCCAAGTCATCATCTTGCCACCTGCTGAGATGCTGCGTCTCCTATTTTTTTGAATAGGAAGAATTTTTTGAGACTATAGCCTTCTTTCTTCACTTTCTTGCTTCACTTGAGAACCCATCAGATTTCTGCTTTCATTGCACATTTGACACGTGTGCAGTGCGACTCGTTTGAACATATGACTGCATTGCATGACTGACCTCTCCGTATGGATGCCAGGTTGAAACAATAAGAACTGATTGGGCTCGTAAATGAGCCTAATGAATAATTGGAGCATGCTGTCTATTCAAACAAGTAAGATATTTGAGGGGAGGGATGATGGGAAGGAAAAACAATCTTGATCAGGTACCCTTTAAACTGATTTCAAATATAAGACATTACTCATAGTGCAAAAGGACATTACTGCCTGAAATGACTGATTTATTAGTTATTTCAAACATGGCTGTAAAAAGCCATTTCTGCAGCCATTACCAGTGTCCTGATGACAATAAAGGATAATTGGTTATTAGATAGACATCCATAATTGTGTCAGAACAGCTAAAATCTGCTATTCTGTTCAATAAAGCCAGTAAAATATTTTTGGGGGTTGGCACTCATGTAACACTGACATTTCTAAAGTTCAAAATGAAAAAAAGTTTTCACTGAAAACATGTCAAGTGAACCAACAGTCTAGTTTTGTTTTGTGAAAGAAAGACCTTTCCTTGTGTTAGATTGCCAAGTAAAAGAAGATTTCATAATAATATGTTCCCCAATGTCTTAGGAAAAGACAACAACCCTGGCATAGAAAACACTGAAGGCTGAGATACACTATTTTTGGGGACTTGATGCAGTGCTTAATTTGTAAAACATGAGATAAGGTAACAGTAACTGTTGATCCAACAAGTAGGCAGAAGGTGAAAAGATCCTGGAGTGCAAAGACACATCAGTGCTCCACCTAATACAATAGTCTTCCAAAATATCCATTCGCTGATTATCTTCCGCTTAATGCAGCATCTAGCAACTCTGAGCAGAGACAATATGAGACAGGGCACACACACACACAGTCACAGACTAAGGGCCACTTTAAAGATCACAATTAACCTAATACATATCTTTGGACTGTGGGAGGAAACCGGAGTAACCGGAGTAAACCCATGCAGACACGGGAAGGACATGCAGACGCCAGACTCCCAGTCCGCTTCATCCTGGGATTGAACCCGGGACCTTCTTGCTGTGAGGCAGCGGTGCTACCCACCGTGCCACCGTGCCGTCCCATATCTATAATAATGAAAACATTTACTTACCTTTAAATGTCAATGTCATTTTTTATTTTGGCTAGCTGTAGGTTAATGTAGTTAAGTGTTTGAAAACTGAACTTATCATCGTTTCTGCTATGATACAATGTAGACCATTCTATCAAACACTTTTTAAACTCCTCAGTTCATGAGGCATTAAAGTAATGATGAATTTGTCAAAACCTATTCCCTTCATAAATCAAGGGGGCACTTTCACAATACAAATCCATTCATGCATTTAGCTCCTTATACAGTGTGGGTTTTTTTTGGCGGTCTAAAAAATTCAATTTCATTCAATTTACATTATTCCTACATTATTCCTTATGGGACAAATTTGCTCTTCACTTGCTTTGCACTTTTTGGTTCCCTACAAGCCTCGTAGAACAAATTAACAATGAGAACAGAGGTGCCACTGTATTTTAAACGTTAGATTTATTCTCAGCGTTGCTACCGAAGAATGAGCGGTCAGATCCTGACCAAGGACCAATCACAACACAGTCTAAAGTCTTCTAACTCTTTTTTTGTCACAAATGGGTTTTCATACAGTAAAACACTGACTTGGTGTGTGGTGATGTGGGGGAATGTGTGTAGTAGAGTGAGAATGTGGGTGTTAGTCTACCTAAAAAGTTAAAATCCTTAACAATATATAATAACACATTAGTGCTGGATCCATCTAAGTTATTGGAGTGCATTCACTCCATGCACAGTTGTCTTTTAACGCATTTAATTAACACCATATTTTCCACCGTCGCGATTCTACTTAGTAGGAAATGATCTGCTGGAAACCCGGAGTGTGGCCATTTTCATAATTGGTGAAAACCGGCTGCAAATTTATTAACTTAAGCGTCTTATGAGCAGATCAAATGCATCTGAGTGTCATCTAAACTGTTTCAATGGAAAGGATTAAAAAAAACCTGACGTGGGCAGTTTCATAAATGCACTGTTCAGTAGTGCTGAAATTCTGGAACTTCTTCCTTTATGATTTAGTTTACCGTTTAAATTCCTCTCGAATTACTGCATTGTTTTACATGTCTAGGTTCTTACCTTCTAAAATGACATCTTGTGGAGTAATATACACCAGATAATTATAATGAGTTTTAAATAGAAATTAGACTGTGCCTCAGTAGCAAAGAAGCATTATTCTTCTTTATAATACAATATATATGGTAGAAGGCACAATATGTAACGATTATGTGGAAGGAGTAATAGTCCATTCCAATGATGCATTTACAAATAGGTGCGCTGGAAGCAGTGTCAGCTGAATAATTGTAATCGTGGAGCTTTTAATATTGCCTTATTACAAGGCTAGCTCTCGGCTGTCCTGTGCTTGACGCTCTGTTTTCTCACTTTAATGAAGCTTTCCAATTAATTTTACTTCATTAAAAATGTTCAGTCAACAGTGCTAATAAGTAAGCAGCCTCCCTCATCTGTTTGTGTCGATGCCTCTTGTGTGCACATCTTCTAGCTCAGTGCTTTCTGGAGAACGGTTACGAGGGTACAGAAGGAAGGAACAGATACTGGACATCAGTGCACTGAATAATTACAGCAAACAACTAGTGTCATGCTAATGTTTCTGTTGTTTACAGATAAAGAACTGCCTCGATAAGATTATTGATACCTCAAGTAGCTGCTTTTGCTTTTGTCAGGGAACCATGGAGCCAGGGGAACTCCCTATGCTCACCCAGGCAAACCTCTCCATCACACAAGAAATCTAGGACAATATTTGATGGTCAGTGGAGTTTCTTGGCCCCTTATCACAAGGCTGACCTAGCTATACACATTCCCCTCTATACATCAAGAAAATGTTTAATTTCCATTCCTGGGAAGCCTCCCAGGTGCTTGTCCAATCTCTAAATATATCTAATCCAGACTACGACAATGCCGTCTTCTTTTCTGCATATGTACAATCAAACCCCTGCAACTTTAAAATATGGCAGCATGTGTGGCTTTCAATATACCAAAGTTCCCTTTTCAGGCTCCCTGTAGATGCATTTAAAATTCTGCTATTCCCCATCAAAGCCAAACCTGCACCAGACACTTCCTACTTAAAGGCTTTAATCAATCCTCGCTGTGCACACTGTACCCTTCGAGATTCAATCATGGAACCACCATTCATGATCAAAGGAAAACCAGCATCAAAACTCTTGTCTGTATTGCATGCAGGTTGTGGAATTCACTGGCACTGTATGTCTGAAAGTCTCTTGCTGTCTTCAAATGGTGACTGACGGCTCGCCTTTTATGTTTCATTTAAGCAAATACTGATACTACAATTGAACATTATTTTTTTTTTTTTATTGATTAAGGTTTGCTGTTTTTGTCTACACCATCTAACAGGGTTTTTCTTAGATTGAGTTTTTGGACTGTAGGTTATTTGTACTAGCATGCCTGTTAAAAAGCATACAAAGCACTTCTGTAAGTTACTCTGGTTAAGACGTCGGCTAAATCTATTAATATATACGAGTACGTTCCAACTTCTTTTGCCCATGTTATAAGCCTGAATCTGGCACTTACATTCAGAGGTCTTTGAGTAGCATGAGCTGGGTCAGAGTGTGCCTGTGCACCGGTCCCTCCATTTGACAAGGATCCACATTCAAAGGTCGGGAGTCAAGAGGCAGAATAATCCATGATAACAAAAACAAAATGACTATACTAAAAAAATCATCAAGGACTTTCCGGCTGAGAATTCAAGATCGTAAAGTGACTGACAATTATGCAGATATGCATATTTGTATGTTATTTATCTCTTAATATTTACTTTGATTCTTTTATATGAAATATTACTATAAACACATTTGACTAAATGAATTTTCCATCCAAATGTTTGCCATCCAATGAGATCTAGGTTTATACATTATAGTGTAGAGTTTTTCTTTGCTACGGTCACCCTAGGCTTGTTCAATTTGGGATTGGCCTTATAACATAACCTAATATTGTAAAACTGCCTTGACACAATGCTCTGTTGTACGCGAAATAGCTAAATGGTTAGAGCTAAGACTTTGACTTGACTTGACAACAAACTGGACTATGGCCAAACAAAATGATCCATGATATATCTAGAACCAAGGCAATGTGAACAAAGGGTCCTACACAACACAGATTAACAGAGCTTACTCAACTGGGAATACAAACAAGTGTTTATGTTAATTTGCTTTATCGACAATATAGTACTGTGCAAAAGTTTTAGGCCACCATTAAATTATACATACAGTTGTTTTAGCAATGGTATAATGGCCATACATCATTATTTCTTAATCTCTTTATTAGAATACATCCAGAAAAATGTATTTAAAAAGCTACAGTGGTAAGTATTTAGTGTGACCTCTTTCTGGCTGCTTAATCTAAATCCAAGTTGACCCTTCTACAGTCTAATAAAGATGAAAGGGTATCAGACAATAAACAATAGACACTTTTTTCAGAATGTAATCAGGGCAACTTATATGATATGCTAAAGCTCACTAAGATAATTATTACTGAACTAATCATGCAGTCATAAATACTATGTTATATTTGGTCTATTTCAAAGACATCAAATCTATTGGTGTGCATTTGCATGTTACTGCATGTTGTGAACAGGAAGTAGTATCCAAATGAGTCTTTGTTAGAAGGAACTCTGGGGGTGTATGGGGTATTTTAATCCCCAACTTGCTATTAAAACCACCATCAGGAAAACCGACTGTCTCAATTTATATTCTGCTTATTCTGCTTAACATTTTAGTGGTAACTGTTTTGTAGTTCTACAATGTTTCTCTACATACTTTGTTAATCCCTTTTACCCTAACGAGGACCCTTACAGGACCAGCAGAGGTCATAGCTGATTTGGGCTATTTGTGTAATGAATCATTCTCAGCACTACACTGACACTGATGTGGTGGTGGTATGATTTTAACAGACAGCAGTGCTGCTGCAGTGCTGTTCCATCACAGTCCACTTTTTTAGAGACAGTCTCCTTATTGCTCCATCTTGTAAATGTTGTCTTCATTGCAACCTTCAAGGAAGGCAGACGTACTTTTTTCCTCTCCTATGTCCTATTTGATCCTGCTTGCTGCTCCTGAATCTTCAAAACGAAATTTGGAATTATGGAATTGATTAAATGGTCTCTCAATGCTATTGACACCATCATTCTTAACGAGAAGCCTTGGCTCGGGGGAGCCTACCTGCCCAGATGGAACTTTTGCTGCTGGATACGTCATTTGTAATTTGAGTTCATTCGAGTCAAAACAAGCGTCTTATCTGGTTTTCGGCACCCATCCTATCTATGGTTTGGCCTTGAGGCCGGGCCGTAGAGAATTTAAAACTCCCCCAGAAGATTCCACTGCTATGGATACCTGGCATTCAGCCCTGTTTTCCCATGGACTGCTGTGGTGGTTTCCTTGGAAGTGGTTGCTGTGTTTATGGACACGGACTGGTGCTTCGGGCAAGCAACTCTTTGGCTCCCCCTCCCTCGCAACCTATGAACACGCTTTCCACTTACTGCTTCTCCCCCCAGTTGCATTGTGACGGGTCTGTGTGAGCGCCCTACGTGGCTTTTATAGACCGGATGGCCACTCGTGTTGCTGTTATTTTCCGTATCCCTTTCCCGCTCACCCGTGGCTAGCCTTAAATTTCACTGTATATTGTACCGTCTACAATATATATGTGAGAATAAACTTGAATCTGAATCTGAATAAAGTCAGCTCATTTGTTGTTACACAGTTTGTGTTAGTCATCCTGTAATTCTCCATCAGTGCCCACAAGATGCTGCTTATAGGATGATGGTGGGTTTACATTGGTGGACCATTTTCACTCCAGCACTGACATTGTGGTGGTTTACTACGCCAGTAGCATTGCAGCATCTGATCCTCTTGTATCAATGCAACACACACACATTAAAATGACTGCAGTGCTAAGAATGAATCACCGTCCAAATAGGACCTGGTCTGTGCTGTTCTTGTGGGGGCCTTGACAATTAGAGAACAGATTAAAGGGGACTAACAAAGTATGTAGAGAAATCGATTTGTCTGTGATTCTAGAACTACAAAGTGCCGTGATCACTAAAAGATAAATATAGAATAAGCAAAACATAAACTAAAAGCTATGGTGCATTGTAAGACAGACCAGTGGAGCTCAGCACTCCTGTACATTTTATAAACACGCCCTTGCTTGTTAACGAAACGAAGTCACAATTTACCAAGAATGACCAGGCGAAAGGTAGACTCAGAAGGTAAAGTTATTTATAATGCATTATTACTATGTTATGCAAAATTAAAAATAGCCTAGTTTTCTAATATACACTGCCTACAAAAATTAATTTCGGTGAGCAGTATACATTTCACTGTGAGGTAATTTCTTATAGGGAATAATGAAGAAATGCTCGCATTTATCTGAATATCCTAACAAAACCAATCTTCAGAATGAGGTTTATTCATTAATCCTGATCAGGGAGGCTAGCCAAAGGAACATGACTCAAGGCAAAAACAACATATTGGCACTTAGGTGGTTAGATTAATTCGCTACCCATCACTGAGGTTCCTCAAGTTCAAGTCCCAGGGGTTCCTTCTGCCTGGGTTAGGCATAATTTTCTGTCCGTGTGTATAGATGCACTTAACAATCAATTATTAGTCGGATTTCTGCAGTTATCAAATTACTCCAGTCGACATGTACATAACATACTCTGACTAAGAACTATGAGTAGGTAATCTGATACAGAGAGTTTGATTTTACCCCACTAAAATGGGACAAATAATAGCATGTATACCAGTTACCCAATTTTGCTGTCGACTAGCGGGTGGAACGACTAGCGGGTGGATAAAGCATGGTAGCCAGGTCTTCTAAGAGATATCTTTTGGGCTTATTTACATAGACCACATGGGGAATTGTCTTGTGGGTTCTGGCAACCCTAGAATTAAACAATAAGTGGCCAGTGAACACTTTGTTGTGACTATGAGTACTCAAGAAAATTAGACTATTCAGTAGTAAAATATACATCATATTGTTAGGGTTCGCACTGCGAGCCCTTTTTACTTTGTTCGCCGCGGTCAGTTATTTTACCCCGATCCCTTAGTGT
>JAYJMA010156026.1:0-14047 GCA_036873895.1 Parotocinclus cabessadecuia | reverse complement strand
CTTGGCAGAGGTGGGATTTGAACCCTGGACCTTCTGGTCCAGAGTCCAGTACCTTAACCGCTAGGCTACCACAGGCCGTTAAACAGCAGTTTAAATGATTTGATGCTGATTTATGTTAATCTAATGCTGGTCTTTGTGTTTGTTTATCTAGTTTGAATGATTTGATGCTGGTTAATGTTAATCTACTGCTGGTCTTTGTGTTTATCTATCTAGTTTAAATGATTTGATGCTGGTTAATGTTGGCCCTTGTGCTAATTTATCTAGTTTAAGATCAGCACCCGACCAGCTAAACCAGCCCTTAACTAGAATAAATCAAAACGTGACATGTTCTAAATATTATTCTGCAATTGCTTTTGTAACGAGTTCAACTCTCACCCTGATGCAGTCCTGGAGGGAACCTTCAAACAGTTGCTTAGTAACCAATTACTTTTACAATTAAGAGCTTTTATGATCCTGCCTCAGAATCCCTCTAATGACTGGGGTTTAATATCCCGAGGGAGTCGGACTGAACGGTGCTGGGAGTCCATGTTTGATTCTGGATAATGACACCAACGTGCAGTTACGCCGCGGAAGAAAATGATACAAGATACTCGCTATGTATTTTTTTTTTTGTTCTGTATAAATAGGTATTCATTTCAGATTGGTGTCACGCATCATAGCAGTGCCTTCATCTTGTCTGCATGATTCTTTTCTGCTTTAATTACAGTGTTTTTAGACAAAGAGAAGCATCTGGTACGGCTTCACAAAACAAGAATTATATCTCTTGCCTGTAATTATCATTATTTTCATATTCCGTCAGGTATAAAGTTTATTCTTTACTGAACCAGACAAAGGAGCGGGCCGCCAGAGAAAAGCCAAATGAGGAGAAGTTGCAGTCCATTTCAGCATTCTAGTTAGCTCTTTAACTCTTCCTTTTCTATAGTAAAAGAGACAGCAGCTCCAGAGGTTCAGGAAGTTCAGGAGCGGCGCTATCCAGCCATGATTTACTTCATTTAAAACATGAAATAGCTTTCAATTTAAAGTTTCTGCTTTCTTAGCTGAAGCTTAAGGCTTCCCTTGGTTAGTAGGGTTACCTGACAGCTCCAGAGAGCCACGGTTCGAGTCCTGGGACAAACCAGGTGGTTTGTACGTTACACAGACACAAACCATGAATTGATAGAAAGTACAGGATGGCCTTGTCCTTAAGAGAGGGAATTAATAATAATCATAAGAAATTTTAGACTTACGTAGCGTCTTGACAATTCTCAAGGACATTTTGCACAGGCAATAAGTATGACAAAAAAACCCTGTAAATACTGACTCCACGAGATGATGATAGTCTCGGGGTCAGTCTCATTCTGTTTGCTCTACCTCTAACAATAACCCCCTTACCCTAACACTAGCCCTAACTCTACTCCTACCCCAACTCTCACACTAACCCTACCATAACCCTAACACTAGCCCTGACTCTACCCCTACCCTCACTCTAACCCTACCATAACCCTAACCCTACCTCTAACCCTAAATCTAACCATAACCCCAACCCTAACTCTACCCCTAACCCTACCATAACCCTAACACTAGCCCTAACTCTACCCCTACCATAACCCTAACCCTACCCTAAGCATAACCCTACCTCTAACCCTACCTCTAACCCTAAATCTAACCATAACCCCAACCCTAACTCTACCCCTACCCCTACCATAATCCTAACACTAGCCCTAACTCTACCCCTACCCTAACCCTTACTCAAACCCTACCATAACCCTAAGCATAACCCTACCTCTAACTCTACCCCAACCCTAACCCCAACCCTAACCTAACACTAGCCCTAACCCTACCCTAACCCTCACTCTAACCCTACCATAACCCTCACTCTAACCCCATCCCTTACTCTTACCCTAACCCTAAATCTAACCATAACCCCAACCCTACCCTAACACTAGCCCAAACCCTACCCTAACACTAGCCCTATCATAACCCCAACCCTTACTCTTACCCAAACCCTAACCCCAACCCTAACCCTAACCCCAACCCTAACTAATTCTCTAGATCGCCACAGAGAGGTCTCTCCTCAGAGGGGAATGAGGTTGCCACCAATGAAACCACTGTAACAAAAAGAAGGGAAATGATGATGGGACACAAAGATGAACAGTCGATAACTGAAGTCCATTCTGATTCCTCCCTTTCTGAAAACCTTGAAGTGGTGAAAACCAGAATAGTGGTTTCTGTCTCCTCAGATGGAAAACCTAGAAATGAAAAAACATAATCAATAAACCACGTAGACACAAAAACACAAAAAGAAAGTCTGTAGACTGGTCCCCTACAATTCACAAGCCGATAGTATTCAGACTCTAACCCTTAGCCGCATTCCACACATTCGCAATAACAACATACAGGTAGACAGTTTTCCAGGGGCCAAATTTCTACACATCTTTTACACAAGTTTTACAAAAATCAAAACCCCAATCCACAAGTACAACAGGTACTATTGGCATTGGGATCATTAACAAAAAACAGCATTTAAATAATTACAGGGCCTGTGAAAAGCAACACATACTATGTTTCCAAATGCTACAATCTATACACCCCTAATCCAGTATTCAGATCTTCTGCCCTTACAGGAACAGCAGAACCTCGACCAGGTGAACGATTACATCAACACCCATTGGGTATGCACCCAGTGACCTGAACCAGCTCCTGTTCAAAGTGGAAAGAGATCTGATTCACTAGATAACAACCACAGCACAAAACATGTATGATTTTTGGTATCAACAGTTAGAATATTAAAGGTTTCCAATATCCACCTTTAGTTTATAGTCCAGCCCCTAATACTAATTTTTCCCCTAACCCTTACCAGGCCTTAACCCTAACCCAGTCCCCAAACCCACTCCCTAACCCCCAACCAGGTCCCTAACCCAACTCCCAACCCAGTCCCTAACACGTACCCCCCAGTAGCAGTGTTGTTTGGAAAGCAGCGATTGTGTATTTCTTATGTGTTCCCAAGCTTCATTTTAGGTTTTTATGGAAGTCTGCATGCACAGCACGGTGGGCCGTGCTTTAAAAAAATCTGATTTGTTTTACAAACTTATATAATGTCTGCAGAGCTTAATTCTTTCACCTGACCCCGGTGTCGAATGCTGAAAAGCTCCAGCGAGCAAGTTTGCATTTATTTATTACTCGCCTGACCCCAGGCCATCCCACAGAACCCTGCCGAGACCTTCTGCTGCACAACAGAAGCCGTTCCCAGTGGAGCTGCAGCAGCCAGATGTCGGGATCATAAAGCATCTCTGAAACGTAACGGGTCCACCTTTCTGGGAGTGCAGCGAGTGACCTCGGGAAAGCAGGCGAGGTAATCACGGGCGGGCCACACAGACCTCGGTCCTCGCTGTTATTACTGCTTGCCTAAGGCTGGAGAGCTTGAGCTCACAGAGCCATGATTATCAACAGAAGTAACTGTGGAAGCGAGTAAGCAATGGATAAAACACGAAACGGAGCAGCATGATGGACGGTCAGGCAGCAGGATAGGTTACGTGGTAAATGACACTCATCTACTGGGATTTTCACAACCAGTACCATCAAGTTCCACAAAAGCCATGTTTAATCACAGCTTCACCCCCGTATCCCTGTGATTCTTCCCACCATGACTTTCCCCTCCCTCATGCGCCGTGCTGTTCCTTCCCTGGTCGTTGTGTTGTTTATAATTCCGGTGCTGTAAACCTTTATGCGATTGCAGCGACAGCAGCGTGCAACCATCAGCAATAACGGCGAAGGTCCGGGGTCAGCCCGGCCCTTGATTACCTCCACTGTTCTTTTGTTTCTGTTTCAGCAATGCTTTATGATCCACATTTTGCTGGAGTAACAGGAATCATTGCAGACTGGCTAAATTGAGGTCCTGAAACTGCATGGTGGGACCTGGTCCAGGGTTCGTGACTAATGATGGGCTACACTGCTGACGTATCAGTTTTAGAACACAATCGGCTGTTGTAATTGTGTTCCTCGATCAGTCCTTTGCCTCTTGGCATATTCTAATGCTAATTAAGAGGAGACTAGTGAGCAACCAGCATTTTTGCTCACTATTAGGGGTGAAGGGCCTCCCTCCAAAACCCAACTGTGGCACCACAGAGCAGGGCAGTTAAAAAAAAAAACTTCTCTTCAAAACTCTGTTCTACCTTTGCCAGATGTGGGAAAATTTTAACCTAAGATTATGTAGTATTAGGTTATTAAAGGCACCAGAGTCAAAATGAGATTAGAGATGGCATAGTGGGTGTGGCACATCAGGAGCTTATCGGTTCAAATCCCAAATGAAATCTGTCACTTTTGACAACTTAAGCTCTGAAACTCTTCAACTTGAATGTAAATTGAACCACTTAAGGTCAATTACAGCAAATTTGTATGTTTTACTATTTATTTTGTTTGTTTGACATGGAACAATTCAACACAAGTATTTAACAAATATATGGAAGTAAATTAATCATTTGGTAATAAACTGGTTTAGCAAAAAAAAAAAAAACAATTGAAGTTAGGGATGATTAATTAATAATTATTTATTAAAAGTTAGTCATTAAAATAAGTTTAGGGATAAGAACAAAAAGAACAAAATATTATATTATATTATATTATATTATATTATATTATATTATATTATATTATATTATATTATATTATATTATATTATATGTAAAAGGCTTCTTCAGGGACACATTTATATTATATTTTATATATTTATTTATTCATTTATATTTTTGTGCAATCTGTCATAATGAATTTTTCTTTTTATTTTAATACAGTAGGAACAGTAATTGTGAAAATGAAAATAAAAACAACTATAATTGAATTTATTTATTCATGTGCAACATTTTTTATATAACATATTTTATTAAATTAAGCAATGAATTATGGTTAATGAAGCCGGATGAAAAAGTAGAGCTGTGAAGTGCAAGAATCTTTCTTTTTTTAAAAAAATGAGTGCCACAATTTATTAAATAAAAAAATAATTAAAAGATTTTGGAAGCCCAACTTGTCGTGCTAGCGTTACACCACTAGGGGCAGCTCCTATTAATGAACAACAAACACAGTTTACAATTGTTGACATTTATTCATTTATCATTTATCAGAGTGAAACAAACATGGGACAATTCAAGCAGCTCTGGGTTTAGGTCCTTACTCGGCAGTCCAATAGTGGTAGACCTGTTAGTTGTTGGTACCGAAGTGGTTCTGTACCGGAGTTGAAGAACAAATCAAAAGTTTCAGAGTGGCGTAATGTAGATGCTTTAATCTCTAACGAGCTAAAGTTTTGCAAGTGTCATGCAATCTCAGAGTAGAACTTTAATTAAGTGCATCATTAAGACTAATTACTGTATATAGAAGCTGATGCCTAAAGCAGCAGGACAGGGTCTGGAATCAGTGCTGGATTTATTAACGTTTTTAATCTCAATTTATCTCACCACTGAAGGTGGAACAGCTCCCATCCTGTTTTAGTCTGTAATGTAGCTTAAGCCACATCGCTGTTTTTATTCGCACCACCCCTCTTTCAGTATAACACCAGATTACCTGAGAAACTCGTGATATCACACTGCCCGCTGTGACATTCGTCCAGGAATTAACCGAATCATCTCAGACAGTCTGATTCTCCTAATCACATAGTAAAGGTGAATTTAAGTCAGTGTAAAATTATTTGATACCGTACATCTCACATTACCAAGTGAGCACCTGCCCTACAGACCCAGCCTCTGAAACAGAAGGTCTCTGACCAGGCAGAACTACCTGAAGTACCTTGAGCACAGACGTGGCTTTACTCTTAAGAAATCAAGAAACAATCCAGCTGAAGGAGAAATATCACTTTGGTGGGACGCAAACTGGTGTAGAGTACTGGTTTCCAGTGGGATTTCATATTTCGGAGCTGACAGGGTGAGGTTGGCAGTCTGTCAGGTCCCATAGGGTGCGAGGTCAAGGGCAAGTCATTCAGTCAGAGTTCCCTGGTCGTTTGCATCTAAGATGCCATCTCTCTGCAGAAATGTGCCAGTCTTGGGCTGAGTCCAGTTCAGTCGGTGTGTGTGCAGTGTTTCCCGTCACTAGTCATATTTGCTACATATCAAATAGCGAATATATTTTGCTGAAAATACACTATCGGATCAAACTTTTGTCTTTTAAGTGTTATATAATATCCCTGGAAAAACACATCTATGCAGTGGAAATCCTGTCTTCAGCATTTTGCTTCCTTTTAACAGATTATTCTGGGGAGTCTGGGCGAATCAGACTGTGTTTGTTTAGCGAGCTTTCAAGCCGTTCATCGAATCAAAAAACAACTGCCAATTCCATTTATTTATTAATATTAAAACAAACCAGCTGTAAGCTTTGATGATATCAGCTGCTTTGTTTTTTACCTCTTCTCACAAGTTGAAATTCGTAAGGCTCCCATTCCGGTCTTGCTGCACATTCAGCTTGTTTTCCTGTCCACCTGATCTGACTCAGTATTTCTCTGCGATGTTCGGATCTGAAGGACTCTGTGCCCGGCCGTCGGCCGGCACAGCGGCGTGGGCGCGCAACGCAGATGGCACCGGCGTGCGGTGCGTTGTTTGTCCGCAGGTGGGCAGAGGGAGCAGACAGGCTGGCAGCTGTCGGCCCGAGTGCTCGTCACAGGCTGGAGTGCTGACAGGAGACAGGTCAGGATGACCCTGGAGACACGTTGATGGACAGATCGTTGGACAACTTTCTGTAGGATCTGATCTGCAGCCTGAACAGGGTGACGAGGAGCAGGGCCTGGAATACAGAGGCCTTCTTATACCAGTGTGGAGATTGGAGATAATGGTTCAATTAGTTCTTAGATAAGTTAAAAAAAATGGAAGGTTAAGCGCCTTGCTGTGGAACATCTTATGGCAGGGTAGGGCAATGTCCTGTACTCCTCAGGAGGTACCACTTTGTACAGAAAATATGTGTTTTGTTATATTTCTTGTTATACACTACTTGATAAGATTATGGATATTGATAGATTAATTAAGATTTATTACAGCTTGACGAATACAGCTGAAACTGCTTACCATACAAGCTCTCATGTGGCCAAAAGTATTGAGACATAAACCCACAAACACCATTGTAGTTCCTTTAGGAAACCCAGATCTAGTTCTTATTCCTATTATACCTTTTGTGCTATG
This sequence comes from Parotocinclus cabessadecuia, assembly GCA_036873895.1. Taxonomy (NCBI): domain Eukaryota; kingdom Metazoa; phylum Chordata; class Actinopteri; order Siluriformes; family Loricariidae; genus Parotocinclus; species Parotocinclus cabessadecuia. The sequence goes on along the minus strand of JAYJMA010156026.1, from coordinate 6,914 downwards.
TTTTCTTAGTAGAGGTTCTTATCGCAACTCAAAATTAATTAATACAGTCTTACAATCTGGGCAATTGTGAGTTAAGGGCCTTACTCAAGGACCCAGCTGTGGCAGAGGTGGGATGTGAACCCTGGACCTTCTGGGCCAGCACAGCCCCATAGTTTTCTACACCTGCTTAATCCAGTTCAGAGTCACAAACTGAGCGTTGACAATTAGTCCCAGAATTAAACTTTGTAAAAGAGGCTGGACTGCCCTGGTGAAACAGGTGATCTTTCACTTAAGCAAGGGAACACATCGCACCCTGTGAAACAGATTTTCAATCCAAGAGACAATCAGTACCTTGCCAGAGGCGGGATACTGAGCCACACTAGTTAAAATCCCAGCTCTGCAGAGGTTTTATCTGCCTGTCAGTCAGATGGCTTAAGAGACTACAGTGTCCAAGGCCAGATGTGGATTTGGGTTCCATTTGTATAATGCACACTTGCCTGTGGTCACCGCCCAGGGTCAGGATTGGTTCCAGTGTGCTGTGATCTTCTATGGCTGTAAGTCTGAGCTTGAGATTTCCTCCATGTATGATTGTCGTATTAATAGTAGTTTTGATCACGAATGTCTTTTAACCTCCATACTGAGTAACATCCTCAACCCTTTTTTATTCGTTAAACATCCTACTTTCAAAGCGATCGTTTTGAGCGATGTAAATGACTGTTATTAGCATTCATGCAGCATAACTACGTCTTTGCCTGATGCCTGAAATAGGACACATTTCATTCTGTTAAACATGTTCGTCTTTGTTCTGACGGAGAGACAAAACCCCTGGTGGTATTTCAAAGGCTAACGAGAAAGAGCAATAACAAAGAGAAGATGCCAGCATAAATCAGCAACTTCCCTCCCTCACTCTCACTTTCACTCTCTCAAACAGATGAATGGGAACGTGCATAATGAACTTCTTTAGCTTCCTCTTCAGTTTCATGCCTGTGAAGTCCTCCTCTGTGGAAACTCATCTTTTATTTACGTTTTTTCTATCCTCAAGTTGTGGTTTCTACACTTACTGGCTACCATACAGGCTCACTTTGTTTACAGGTCGCTCATTTAAAATCAAGGTTATGGGTGCGGAGGATTTTAAGAATCTGTGTGGTAGCACTTTCAATTACAGTCGAATTCAGGAGTCATTCTGAGTACGAACGGTGCCCCTGTGAAAAAAAGTATGATAGCAGATGTACAGCTATTACCGGGTATCTTGAAAACTATTCACATATAAGACACAATTCCCAATCCATTGTACTTTTAAGCAAAGTTATAGGCAAAAATTACTCAAAAGTACGTGGAATGAGCAAGAAAGAGTCAGACGTTCCTGGATAAAGAGGGGGGAAAGGTTTTAGATCCATTACTATAACTTACAATGCACATCCAGGGAAGGACACATGTCTGGTTACTTTAAACTGATAGTAACGTAATTAAGAGTAACTTAGTGCTAAGTGTGGTGCAAGTACAACTCTACTTCTTGTAACCTGTGCTAAAGTACCCTATAATGTAGGCCGTGCGGGCTGTAAATTTATGTATAGTTTGAAACTGCTGAGCATGCTGTAAGTAAAGTCTACTATTTTTAGTTGTTGTACCTTATTAAAAAAACAACATATATATTTAAATATTATTCAGTAATAATTAGTTTTACCATCATACCTTTAAGTAAGTATTGTAATCTATAATTATGAGTAGACGTACAATACACTTTGGGATTGTGTCTTAATAAAATGTTTATGAGATACCTGGTAATAAGTGTACATGTATGTCTAATATCATTAGCCTTTCTCATCCTGCTGTTTACTTTGTACTCACTGCATAATCACTCTTACCATGTATGTTAATTAAAAATGTAGTAGATTGTTTGCCGTGCCACCTGTCTACAGGATCTGGGTTCGAACCTTGCCTCAGGTGAACATTTGAGTTTATGCAGTCCAATCTGTTTATAGAATAATTGTAAAACTGGACGCCGGGGTAACGCGGCGAGAGCGTGGAAGAATACCAAACGGGGGCGGACGTAAACGCAAGCGGGTTTAATGGAATAAGAAAACGAGGAACAGAAAACACCACCAAATATGCGGTTGAAAAATGAGACAGACCAGACTAAGGAGGTAGAGACTAGGGTGAGGAGATCAGGAAACTAGAAAGTGAAGTAGCAAGGATGACGGAGGAAGCCGGTAGACGCGACAGGACGCGTAGAGAAGCATGAGGAAGCATAGGACATGGTAGCAAACCCACAAAAACCGGCCAGCAAGAAGAGCAGGGGAGCAGTATATACAGGAGAAGAAGATGGGTGTTGGGAGCGCCACCCGCAGGCCAGGAGGTGAAGCTATATTCAAGGCCGGTTTGTGTACTGTTCCCATCTCTTTCTGTTCTCTCTGTCTTTAATTGCTTTTCGATTTTTAAAAGTATACATACTCCTTATTAGGTAACTTGGAATTTTAAAATTGAAAGGTTTCTTTGTTGGCAGCCATGCTGTTCATTATAGTATAATAGCACCATTTGTAATATAAATAAATTAAAATGGTAGAAAAGATTTTTTAGTTTTCTAAAATAATGTTGTCGCCACAGCAATTATAAACACGGAAATGGATGTCACGTTGGCCAAATGCAAATCTTTATAACTGATTTAAAAAATAATCGTTTTGTGCTAACAGCATCATTAGTCAAAATAGCATAGCATAGCATCGGTAAAAGCTGTACAGAGCATGTCTTTCTTTTTTTCCTTCAACTAATAAAACGTAAGAAGCCATGAGTGTAAATAAATCTAAATTCTGGGAATTCTGTCTTTCTCTGATATCTCCCTGAGCCTCCTCATGTCCATGGTGATGTTTTTCTCCCACTCTGCATGGCGTCAACATCTCGGTATTTTGCACTTTTTGGCAGAACTGACAGGGCTCCGTTTGCTTTCCAGCAGGAAGAAAAGTATCTGACTGAGATTCAGACATCTGTCTCTTCAGCCCTTCTTCTGTTCATCTCCGACACAGCTGGTCTTCCACTGGGACCCTCGAAGAGTTTAAAGAGTTAAGAGGGCCTCGTTAATAATAATGACACACGTTTCATGTGTGAACACTGTGGGATCTTATCTTTGTTTTCCCCAAAGTTATTTGAGAACCGGTTCAGTCCAGTTAGGTTCACTATGGGTCATATAACAGATCAAACAGACCTTCTTAGTCACCTTATGGACTTCATCAAACAGTTTTTACTATTTACTATTAGCATTTTGTCTCTCCATGTCTGAGAGACTTTTGTTCAAACTCCGTGTTAATGACAGGATCCTCCTGTGGGAGTTTCCTATTGAGTCAGAAAAACTTCCTCTAACAGAAGCCGGTGGCACCGGACATAATGACTTCGCTAATATTGCGCTGCTTTATTAGACCTGCTGTGAGATGATAAGCGAGATGATCCTAAAGTGCATCAGGGATCACAAGCTACAAATCAGATTTCATAAGAGGAATTTACTCCAGCGTTGATCGATAGAAAAGTTATAACTCTGTGTTCATATTAGATGCCCTTTCTTACAGCTAATACAAAATGTCCTACCTTTAAGTTAAATAACATTCAAATATCATTTGGCAACTTTATGATATATCCTAGATTATCCCCTGGTTTATTTAATACGACTGAAATCAGTAATATACGGAAGAATTAACATTTAACACTGAATTTTATACAACTTGGTTATGAGGTTATGATCTGCAGATGGGTTGCCAAGTAATTTATGCACACAAAAATATGACATTTGCAAATAACCCAACAATTCTAATAAATAGATCAGTTCTATCCTTTAGTTTAGTTTGCACTTTGTAGTTTAAACTAACATGACTTTTTTGTTTTTTTTTTAAATATAATGCGAGCTCGTTTGTTGTGGACCTACTGTTTTTAGCGGCGCACATTATCAGTATTAAAACAAATTCATAATGAAATGCAGGGCTTCTTTTGATTATGAACCCATAACCAATGTTGTTTTATTAACTAACATCATGGCTGCGATTATCTACGGCACTTGCCATCAGGTTCATTACACTCTCGCTGTCGTCTGTATGAGTGACTCGTTTATACAGACTGAACCGTTCACCTTAATCGCTTAATTTAAATTACTTTAATGAGGATTCTTGCAGAACAGAAGTTATTTAAACAGGAAACGCGTTTAACATAATGCTTCAGCCTTTTTAGATGTCGTACATTTCGCTTTCATCGCAAAATGAATCCCTAAAATGTGTGGTGGTACTCAGAGACAGGATAACGTTCACACGGTCCCGGACGAACTGCAGGTTCCCTGTGAATTTTTCCTCCAGTAGCCACAGCGACCTGAACTGACAAATGAGCTAAAATAAGAGGTTAAGCATGAACATGTCTGCACGTCAGCTGTGGAGTGAACTCCATCTACACTGACTGCTGCCCTCCAAATTAGCTGCACCCCATTTAGGTGACGGCCCGAACGGTTATTTTTGCCTTCTCGTAATTGGTTGCTGTCAAGGTGTCAGATAAAGGCGACTGGACAGAGCAGGACTACGCAGCTTTGGCCCTTATTAACCCCAAGTACCGGGGTGTAGATTGAAAGATATGGCAACCGGGGAAGACGTGAGGACCTCCGGACCGGTACTTATTATTTCCAGCGAGCAGTTATAGAACATACAGTATATACAACAGAAATCAAATCTTACACCGGAGTCAAAACTGAAACGTTAAATAAGAGACAAATGAATCCTGGCTATACCCAAACGATTCTCCGATTCAAATATTGACAACAACAACAACGGGGCGACTTGATGATGATAAAACATGTACTGATTCATATATTTACGCCGTTGTGTAGCTTATCTAGACCGTCTTACAGTTCATACTTAAAATATAAGCGGGTTAAAGGGCCTGCTCAGGGGTCCAACTCTTTGACAGTGGGATTTGAACCCTGGAACTTCTGGTCTACAGTCCAGTACCTTAACCACTAATCTACCACAGTGCTATTATTATCATTTTATTAACAGTTTTTAATTTATTTACATTTTTTTCTTCCAAAATTGTTTGGTAGCTATGTGGTGTTTGCTGCAGCGTTTCATTTCAGGGTTGCCAGTTTCTGCAGATGCAAATCATCCAGGCAGCGGTGCCAGTGGACTAACCACTTTGTTTTTCAGTTTTAATATTAATCACTAAATGACCTGACATACTTGACCCTTTATTATAAAATAGCCTCAGTAGGTTTAAGGTGGGTTACGTGCTGATACGGTATATCTAAACTCTTTAGCTTGTGACATATTCTACCTGCAGTGGGTTTTTCGGAACATAACACCATGGTAAATCAGGATAAATCGCAAAAAAAGCCACTGTTTGCTCTAGTACCTGAGGGTACATTGGATTGGATTAAGCGTACAATCGCGGCCGACTCTCGGTCACTTGATGGATCATGGATCTCCACACATTTCTGTCTTTCATCGATGTGATCCATGAAGTATTTCAGCAGGATATTGGAGTAGTTTGCCGTTGCTTTCTCCATCCCTCCCCATTTAACCGGTCTTGGGACCGGCGTGCAGCTGTTTCCAGTTACACGGCTGGGGTGTTTGCATACACAAATTTACCCGAAGTAAACCCACACAGACACGGAGAGGACATGCAGATTCCACACAGAAAGGACCAAAGCCGCTCTACCCTGGGATTGAAGCCGGGACCTTTTTGTTGTGAGGCAGCCGTGTTACCCACCGAGTCACTGTGCTGCCCTGTGGGTACATTACCAAGCTTAAATCCAGCGCTTTTGATCAGATTTCTTAATTGGATTTCTAATTTAATTTAATTTGTGAGATTGTTTGGGTCGTAGCTTGCTAGATGATGAAGATTTAAGCGCTGGGTAACATGGCTGTAATGGTTACTTTCTTTTTATTTGATGATTATGATAAATATGACTCTAAACGTTTGTGGGTGTGGTCAGCGTGTACTTCATGTTGCGTTAGTAATGTAATAATAGGCGTATAGGATGGATTGCAAATTCCTCCCGAGTTTTGGAGAAGTAACTGGATCTGGTTTGTCCTTTATTACAGAAAGCGAATGAACACCTGAAGGCTCTGTATGATTTTGACAGTGACTCATTTCCTCCGACGCTGCAGGGTTTATTAAACTCTTTTATTAGTTTTTTTCCTGTATCCTCTCCTGGACAGATGGCTTGTAAGGGAAGCAGCACGGCTCCACGTAATCATATGTCCAATAAACGCTGCTGGTTAGGATCCTGCAGATCAGGTGCAGATGGTGCTCAGATACTCCAACGTGAACGTGTGATGAACCATCGATAATTTGCACTCTCGCCATCAGGTTTGATCAGAGCTCTGGAGTCAGCAATCATTGTAACGTCGCGCTTGATGTAGAAAACGAGAGCCCTACTGCCGAGAGTCGAATCGGAAAAGATCGGATCATTTATGAGTAACTGAAGTCTCCGGGGGGGTCCGGACCCTAATTATTAGATACGATGGAGCCAAGGGACGTTTGACTCATCATGGAACTAACCGTGCCGTAATGTGTCACTGTGCGTTGCCATGGCAACTTATTTCTGAACTGTTATCCTCAGTTTATTTCGCAGGAACGTGAATCGAATTTCTTCCACCTTCATGTTTGATGTGGCCTTCACTGGTTTGACTCAAAGTCAAGTTTATATAGAGCTTTTTACAATGCTCTTAAAGCAGCTTTACAATATTATATGATCTTAAAAGGCCAATCCCAAATTAAGCAAACCTAGGGCGACAGTGGAAAGGAAAAACTCCCTGAATACAGAAGGAAAGCAACCCGACCTGCTTGGGTAGCCAAATTAAAATAGCTAAGTATTTATAGTAAAATAAAGCAAATAATAACAATCAAATGAAATAATATAATAATATATATAAATTCAGTAATACATTTTGGTATTTATGATATATATA
>JAYJMA010156015.1:0-14048 GCA_036873895.1 Parotocinclus cabessadecuia | reverse complement strand
ATATAAATAAATCAATAAATTAATTAAATTAAATAGGCAATATAAGACTCTCTCTGGGCATTATGTAATCCAGTAATAAGGCCAGTCAAAATCATGTTACCATAGCAACCGCAGCAAACAGGTAAACTTAACAGCTCTTTTGAAACGTCAAACAATTGTGATGATATTAGAAGCATAAATAATGTAAGCAGTGATAAACAATTCTACCCACATCTTAAAACCAATTGTTTTGCTATAGTACAGTTACCGTGACAACCTTAGTAGTGGTATCGTAGTATGTGTGGGGCAGCTATGAATCCAGGATTTTTAAATAACATTTTAAAACGTGGAACAAAAAAAGGTACGCTTATTGTTCACTATATTCTATCCACCATTTAATCTAATCTAACAACAGTACCAGCGAGGACAAAGGACTGTTCTGCAGGTTTTGAAGTGGTCACATGAGGTTTTTTTCTAGACTACTTGTTGCACTGGGGCACAGCTGTATCTCTCTGCTTGCCGATCAGTCATAGGGCACAGCTGTACGTAGAAATAAGACGGTTAAACACTACATTTATTTATTTAACACTAAAGTAGCATTTCTCTGCCATGCAGAGAATAAAGAATTAAGTGCATTTTTTTGCTTATGCTAATGTATATATGTATTATGCTAATGTAAATGTACTGATTTGGTAGGTATACATGTATAAGTGGCCAAAACATATAAATACACAGCTCACAAAAATTAGGGGATATTAAATTAGGAGATATGTCATTTGGGGGTAATCAAAACCCCCAAAACATAGAAATACAAAAAAGCACCAACCAACATGAAGACAAATGTATTAGATTACAACCACAAATGACGACAAAAGTATTGAGTCGTATACACAAGGCTAAAAGTATTGAGACACAAACCCACATAGCCAAAAGCACTGGGACGCAAACACACAAAGTCAAAAGTATTGGGACCAAAAAAAAAAAAAAAAAAAAAAAAAAAAAACCACATGAAGACAAAAGAATTGGGTCACAAATCCACAGCTGGCAAAAGGCATTGGGACATAAACCCACATTCATCCTACTTGCCAAATTTTACTTTCAAATTTCAAGCACTCTTGTAGCTCCTTCAGGAAATGCAGATGTAGTTTTAAATGCAATTGAATCTTTTAAGATCGTAAGTTGGTACGGCACCACATTTTTTGACCCCACCACCATGGTGACCTGGGTTTGAGCATTGGCCTTTCGCTTCAGCTGAGCTGGGTGTCATACAGTCACAGTTGTCGATGTCCAAGTTAGGGTAAACTGGCCGTGCAGCTCCTGGTGTTGCAGCAGTGCCAATACAAGAAGTTAATTCTTACAGATAATGGCATAACAAGCATTCCATCCCAATCATTCACTCTCAAGTCACCTGCTGCAGGGCTACTGCCAACGTGCTCCAATTCCAACTCCTGCCAGTGAAGTACTTATGATTTAAGGGACGGCGCTTCTGTCCTGAATTAAACGTGCACTTATTCCAGAGAAGTTCTCAACCGATGTGTTTCATCCGATTGTATTGATCTTCAAATTTTATTTTTAGGCTGAAAGATCCTAGAAGTCATTAGAAAAAATATTCTAAAAATATTCAATTACAGTGCAGAGTCAGGTGACCTCATTGCTGGCTGCTTGCATGAATTCCTTAAATGCTGAGACAACACTGCTTCACCCTGTGACCACAAATTTGCATAAGAATAAGAAAAGAAATGTTTCGTCTGAATATTGCTCAGCACTGTCACTGGATGGCAAGCTGCTTGTTGTTTAAGAAAGTATTTCACTTCTTATACTGAAGAAGTTCCAAGTCTAAGAATTGATTAATGGCTAATGTCTAATGAATTTTCTGGAGGCTGTCACTGCAATTTGTCGCTTGTTGTTTACATTTAACAGTACTGTATTACTTATTTAGAGTGACTTCTAACTGACACAATCTTACAATCCTAGCAATTGTGGGTTAAGTATGGGGGATTTGAACCTGAACCTCATGCGGGTGGGACTTGAAACTGGACTTCCTGATCCATGGTTCATTTCCTTAACCAATAGCGCAGTCCCAATATTTATAGCAGATAAACCTACAATTGATATAGCCTAATGGGAAAGATCTACAGTTTGGAACCTTCAGTTTCCACTACCGAGGTACCAGAACCACTGAGCCACCACTGCTTATCACCACTGAAAACTTACAGTAGAGCTCTGCTATATGACACCAATATTGAGACACTACTTTTGTGTTATTTGTTTGACTCCTTAGTTTAAATCAATTTTGTTGTTCTTTAAATATGATTTAAAAGCAGTACTTGAACTTAGGTCAGTAGCGACCGCATAACTGAGTGTCTGCAGGCACTTCGGACACACAGTGACTCCAAGGTCAAGAATTAGATTGTGGCATAAGGACAACTCCAAACATGTTCAAAAGTATGAATTTGAGCCAGTGTCTTTGAGGCAAAAGATTTCTTAGCTAAGGCCAAAGTAGTTAGCAAAGCAAGTCTGACCTGAGAGATCTGAATCCTGCATATGGAAAGCATCATAGAATGAAAATCGTTTAAAATCAGTTCAATTTAAACCTTTGCATATGCCTGTGCATCCACAGACTGAGATGTCAGGATCGAGCCATACGAAGTCAAATCACACCAGACTTAAGCCTGTTGTGAGAATTAAGCCAAAGATTACCAAACGTGTCACATTCCTGTATGAAAAGAACACTGAAACACATACTGAAGCGCCGTGGGTGTGATTAGTTCAGATGATAAATCATATTGTCTTTATTAAAGTTGAGTTTATACACCAGCAAAACATGATTTGTTCATACGGTTTCACACTACACATAGTACTGAAGAACATCGGCAATATCAGGATGCATTATCATTAGTCATTATGAGAAGCGACTGTTTGAATAGGTGCTGTATGTCCATTGTCCATTCTGTCTCTCCTAACAGATTACAAATATGACATAGTAGTCTGACTATAAAACCCTTAGACACCAAGCATACGTCACCAGTTTAGTATGAATGGACAACTGGGTAACTTAATGCTAAATCATTAAGGGATAACATCCCATTTGTTACAAAGTGATCCTTTGCATTACAATGGATACAGATTCAATCATCTGAATTCAACTGAACCCAAAACTGAGTTCTTCCTTGAGTCTTAATTCTCTTTATTCTGACCCCAAATTCTTTTCATTTTTGTCCATATAAAATCATTCACTCTGGCCAAAATGTCTGGAGGTTCTAGAATTCCAATTTCAATACAAAAGCCTCCAGCTCCCATACAAAAGATTCAAGATCTCATCTCACAGACTCCAGTTCCATTACCAAATTCCCATTATAAATACTTCAGTTCCCATACAAAACTTCCGTTCCACTTTCAAATCCATCAACGTTTATTTGGTCTTACCTCTCACTTAATGACACCAAAAATTTGATTGTGGATTACAGGAAGTAATCCAAGATAAACCACATCACCATTCATATCACTGGAAGTTCCTTTGTTCACACACAACCAATTACCTTGTAAGGTCTGGTCACACTAACATAAGAGTTCAGACTGGCCACCAAATATTACAATTCTAATACCAGATATTTTAGTTCCAATCATAAAAGCTGCAGTTCCAACCACACACTGCACTTTCAGTCTGTAATATTCAAAGATCAAAGACTCCAGTTCCATACACAGGTGGTTCCTGTTTCAGTATCAATGACTTCATTTCCGATACCAAAGGTCCAGTTTAAGAATTAAATATTTTAATACAGATACCAGATACTATAGATTACTCAATGCAAGAGGATAAGTCTAGTTCAAATAAATACATGGTCAGTCCCAAATAATTCTAGTTCTAGCATGTTATTGTTGTTCTAATATTACAAAAATTAGTTCCAGCACCAAATATTACAGCACACTAAACAAAATACACATTTAATACCAAAGTTTCTTGTTCCAATACACAAAATTACAGGTTCAATACCAAATATCTCAGCTTCAATATAGAGGATCTTCCAGTACCAAAGATTCTAGCTCAAAGTGTACGAACCACACTCATAAAAAGTGAGATCCTCTTGGGTCTTATATGAGCCAGTTGTTCTGTTTAAATATACAATACACATTAGAAACTGCCTGTTGTGCTTACTGATAAAGTACACTGATCACAAGACTTAGGGGACATTTCATTATGGGACATTCCATTTTGGGTTATCCCCTAATGTTTATGAGCAGTACATTTATGTAGCTAAAACTAAGAATTACTCCTGTTCATAATATAGAATCTTGCTGCTGACGTTTGGGGTCTGATCTAGGGTGGGTAGGTCAAAGTTATGACTAGTAAAAAATTAGTTAAACATCTACAGAACATCTGCGTTATCAGTGTTATCAGAGTGTACCTACGCAGCTGCAGTGGTGCTATGAAGGGACACATTCTTCTTCTTAATAGCACCAGGTCTTAGGAGCAATTATCCCCTTACGGTAGATTGAGACAGTCAAATCCTTGACCTAAATCAGTGTGATGTGTTCAGACACGCAATCACACACCGCAACAATCTTCACTTAAACAATAACAACACGTATGCTTAATGCATTGGACTGTTCTTAAGACATGCTTTAGCCTTAGGCCGAGGTCATGTTGTGTGTTTTCAGCCCTATAAGCACAGGGTGAAAGCTCCTACCAGAGGGGGGCCAGGTAGACTGGAGGTGTCAGAAGGTCGGAGGTCATTTGGTCGAATAGTTGATTGAGAGGGGATCAGTGGAAGTGGACATTCAACGTTAAGTGGGGCAAAGGTCCTGGTGTGGATTCACAGCATCATAACAACAGTCAAAAGCTGACAATTTATTGTAGTAGAATGCACCATGATCAAAGGTAAATCAAGTAAATCTAAGAACAGTAGAATTTAAGTTAGAAGCACCTTTCCGGACACTCACAAAAATTAGGTGATATTTTATTACGGGAAATTTCATTTTGAAGTATCCCCTAATTTTTGCGAGCAGTATCATTGCAGAAAATGACATGTGCAACACAGTAGGAAAGTCTTCAGACGCTTTCACGCTTTCACATTGCCCATGTTAGCACCCAGTGATCTATATGACAGGTCTGGGAGTCTGGAAATTATACTGCTGTTACGATGGTGGTATGTCCAGACTTAATAACAAAGTCAGTGTTTGAATTAGGCGACTAGGCTCAAGTCCCAGCAGTTAGGATTGGTTGTGTTCAAAGGAGAGGTGAATATTCCATAGCACTGCAACAGCGACTCCTACACAGCCCTGTGATAGACTGGGATCTTACTGGGACCTTTCTGGCATCTTCGGAATTTAATTACTTAAATTCTATTAACTTGTAGTTATATACAGTAGCTCTTTTAACTACAGAGAGTAAAGGAAAAACTCCCTGAGATGCTTAAGACAGAAAGCTTGAAATTGGACAACCTTCTTTCTCTGCCCATATTGAACATATGAACATATTGGAATTGCATTTTAATAGGTGTACCTGTTATCGGCCAGATATCGACCAATCACATGGCAAAACTCTACATTCAAGAAACCTGCATTAGGCATAAAGACTCAAATGGCCTCCACAGTCATCAGATCTCAATCAAACACAACACCTTTGGGATGTACAGGAAAGGGAGAGTCATGTCATGGTTGTCCAGGTAACAAACGTGCAACAATTGCGTGATGCTATCATGTTAAACTGGACCAAAATATCGGAGGAACGTTTCCAGCACCTATGCCACGAAAATTTAAGACTGTTCTAAAGGTAAAAGGAGGTGCAATCCATACCAGTAAGGTGTACCTAATAAAGTAGTCAGTGAGTTTTGTGTTTAAAACTAATTGAAGAAATTTGTCGTACATTTATGTAGCTGAAGACAGAATTATCACCGACCCTTAAAGTAGCCACAGGTAAAAAGCTAACTGCACCTATACAGTGTTGCCATTTTCTAGGCTGGAAGGAAAGGCAAATAAAGTTCCTAGTATAGCTTTAGTATAATCACATACTTGACTTCTCACCCAGAGCGTCTTTTCCAGAAAGCACTTCCTTAATCAGACTGATCAGGAATTGACCATGCTTTCTCGCAGCACCTCATAACCTCTTGCGCAATGCATGCCGTTGCTGGGTGACTGGTGTTCGAGTGTTTAATAAACACAGGCAAGCCCTGCTGAGCGATAGAACCATTGATGACTGCGTCGGCGCGTGGGAAGGAAAGTGACGAATGAGAACCAGGCGGCCGGCCCAAGCCTGGCCTGATGTCAGGGGAGCACTCCTCACTCCAGGTGGAAGAAACCCGACCTTGCTCTCGCACAAGACATAGCCAAGCCAAGTCTCTTAATCAGATTAAATCAGACCCACACCAAGCCTGTTAGCAATGGCTCAAAGATAATACCAGCCATCAACACGCGAGGCAGACACATGCATGTTTAAATGCATTCTGACAACCAATTATACACAAAACGCTTCCCAGAGTTTGCCAACAGGACTGTAATCATATGACTGTGGATCTTTTGAGTCTGTTTTTCCAAATAATGTCCCTCATCTTGTGCTCAGCCTTTGACGTTTTGAGTGATGAATTTGGCACGGCTCTGTGGATGAGACAGAGCTGAACTTTGTAAGATACTCATAAAGGCATATAGCTCAGAATGCACTGATTTGGGTGTGCTAACTCCAATAATATATTAGTTTAATAAAGTTCAGCTTTAGGATTTGTTCTTTACAAAAGTTGAGCATGCAAGCAGTGCTGGGAAAGGAGGCATATGAGGTCTACAAAGCAGGTAAATCTTTTAATTAAATGCACTAACATTTCTTCTGCTTTCTGCGGATATAAAGCAGAAAATGGTTTTTTTTTTAATCCTGCCTGTAAAACACCTAGATCAGATTAAAGGTCTTTTTGTATTTTCACCATTCCACAATGCTTTGTCTCACAACTTTACTAATTTTTACATGTCAGCTGTACAAGACAAAGAGCTGATTATGATAATTATCCCAAAATACCAAAGGCATTTCAGAAAATGATGCTTTATAACACTTTGAAGCCGTGTTTTCTTTTTCCATTTCTTTGGACTCAGAATAGTTGTTGGCTGCACCTAAGTACAGTAATCTATTCTCAACCTGGAATTTTCTTTCTTTCTTTTTTTAAGAAGAGCAACCCGCCTCTCGTTTGGGCTTTTGTTTGCTTTTCTTTGCTTTTTTTTCTGACAGTTGCAGAAAGAAACCGCCTCAACAGAGCCCTCTCTAACTCTTTAATATAACCCAGTGAGTCATGGTTTCTATCTATGACAGACAGATTGCTGGATCACTTAAAAACAAGCAAGTCTACTTTCCTAAGGGTGATGTAATATTTCAGAACATAACATAAAGGCTGGAAATATTAAACTGAAATATTAAATAAAGCTGGAATATTAAACATCTGTACAGAACTACACAGAGCAAGAGAAAGCTTCGTGGTGTCACATTTACAATACATCAGGCCTGAGACCAGGGGGATAAACACTGAAAAAAAAAAATACAGCAGTAGCCTAGCGGTTAAGGTACTGGATGGTCCAGAGTTCAAATCCCACCTCTGTCAAGCTGCCACAGTTGTGTCCTTAAGCAAGGCCCTTAGGTTATAAGTCGCTCTGGATAAAGGCGTCTTCAAAATGCCATAAATGCAAATCTGAATGTTGCAACTTAACTATTTAAATAATAATCCTCAGAACTCTCTCTAGCCTTACTTGAAAAAGAATCTGTATGCTCAAATAAACACTTTCTTAACTTGGTGCTTTTGCTTTGTGTAGCAGCTTTTGTTTGTTTACATTCCTCACCACTTTCTTCTGTTCTTAATTGAGTCGAGGATCCTGATATATTGTCGGAGATTTGATTACTTGAACACAAGCTCATATATCCTTCTCGTTTCCTCATGAAAAATCAAAGCAATCCATTAGAATGTCTTGTCCTGTGATTTATTTGAAAGATGCTTTTCAAATACATAGTCCCAACAAAACTAAGAATTTATAATGAATGACAGATTTTTGGCCATTTTGAAAGGCATTTCTCAATTTCCTTCGTGTTATCTGATCAGATTAATCTCGATGTGAATGATTCTAGGGATTGTGTTCATCAAAGACCTCAGGAAGCTTTCGACGAGGACTGCGTGTAAGGTGTGGATCAAGCTGGAGGAGCTTGTGTGATGTTCTGGGGGTGTTTAATTATGGTTGAGCTGCCGGTACATTTGAACCACAATGACAGAACTCCCAATGGGCTGATGGACAATCAGGTTTTGCCTTTGGCTCATTATGCTACCAAGGAACATATTATTCTTGTTCCACTATTCATAGATGACAATTCTCATATTAAAATGTGACTCATTGGTATGATGAACACTCAAGAGCAGTCGTACATCTCGACTGACCCACAAAGTGGGTAACTGGAACAATGAGGAGTAAGACACCAGACACAAAACTCGGCTGATCATTGACCAGTCCATGCCAACTTTAATTGCAGCTGTTATTCATGCTCATATAGATATTAAACGCTATTAGGTACGTTTCAGTTACAGGTGACAACTGTTTTAGTCAAGTGAGCTTATACAGAACACTGTTAGTCTAGAATAAATAGACTTGGTAAGTGTACTTCGTGAGTTCAGGCACCTTCTTATTAACTCTATTCGTTCCTGCGCGACAGCAAATTCTGTCACTTAAACACACACTCCTTGGCATTACAAACAAGATAACAGTTTGCACATGTTGTTTCTTAAAAAGTACCTCATATAACGAATGTGCGAATACTGCAAATAAACATTTGAACCGTCAGACAGTACTAGTATGTACTAGCAATACTTACTGCTTATGTCTTCGCTTTAGAATGAGTCACAAGTTGTCACTTGTCAACTGAATGTTTATCTAAATACATTTTAGATACATTTATCTATGTACCTGTCTAAATCATATGTTATAATATCATATGTTATTAGGTTATTTTTGACAGAGGCCATTCATGCGCATTGTTCCCTTGTAAACAGTTCTGACTGTCTACAGTGTTTTGTGCATATGCATCGGAACACAGAACTAAATAGTAAGGGATTTTTGTACTGCTCAGAGAGCTGATGAACCAACAGCACTGACACTGATTTAAACCACAGAGTTTCAGGTGGACCGTTTTAACACCTTCACAGGAGTTCTTCTCTATATGGATGTGAAACTCATTCCGTACGGGGTGTGTGTGTGTAGCACGCAACCACTTCCTCCTACCTTCTCCATTCTCTGTAGACATCAGAGGCGAGGAAGAAGCTGCACTCTTCTGTCTTACACGTTGAACCTGGCAGCTTGAACGCCCAGAATCTGGTGTTGCTCCTTCTCCTGACTAAACCGACAACTTTTTTAACTGTCCTGTGGCACAACGTTTCAGCCAAGCCCATCATGCAGAAGTAGTCAGTTTTGCTGGCACTCCCTATAACAGATAAACCAAGATACTCGTTATTTCTTGAACTGTTGATGCGTCAGGCCAAGTGTCTAATCGCCACAAATGCTTTTCGCAAAACTGATGTACTTTAAAGATGTTTGTACATTCATTCTGAAACATGGTTTGCTTAACTTATCATTTGTGCATTTGAGAGCTGTATTTTTTGAGCAGTATATAAGGCCTTATTTACCAGACATCAACTGTCATAGACTGACTATCACACCGAAAGAAGTGGTTTGATGAGACCGTCTGGGTTACATTTAATTACAATTTCATGGCAAGTGCAGCTGTATTTTAAAATAAAACCTGGCGGTCTGTAAGTAAGGGATTCAATCCAGCACAATACAACAACACACCTACTAAGTCACGTTTTAAATATAGTGCCTATAGTTGTTATAGCATCATACTACACACACTGCTCACAAAAATTAGGAGATATTTCATTTTGAAATACTTTTCTGTCTTACAGCCTGATCAGAACCCATTCACAAGCTTATTTGTGCAGCTTTATTAACACATTTTCCCTTAACATTCAAGTAACTGCAGCAGTTCTGAAGACTGAATTAAAGGAAAAACTAGGTCAGGGCTATTTTTTTCCACCTTCCTGTATGTTTTCACCAAGCATAGTGCTTGGATGTCAGTCCAAAAAGTTCATTCTTAGGCTCATCTGTATCTAAACCACTTTGCCACATGGCATCATAAGTGCACAAGTCAAAAGACACTTTTTTTAGAAGAGCTTTCTTTTTGTCACCATGAAATCCAGGCCAGCTTTGTGTAAAACTTGTGAAATTGTCGTCCACAGACCCATCAATGTTTATCTTAAAGATTTGTAAGTTACAACTGGCCTCTTTGTAGATTCCCTGATTAATAACCCTCCTTTTAAAATAACGTTCTGACCTTTAGATTAGTTGAAGCCTCTACAATCTTTTGGATCATTATTGTGTCTTGTGCTTTTCCACAGCTTTCCCCTGGAGCACTTGATAGACCACCTTTCCAAACATGGGACCCGCTTTGTGTTACCATGGCTTACTACTAATGCAGTCCTCAATGAGCAGATGGTTTTATTCTGAAGTAATTAAAGCCATTGTAACTGATGTCAGGTGTGAGCCAGTTAGTCTGGTGTATGATCTGAAAGGTGATTGGCTGTACCTGAATAAGCCTACAAGCCTAGAGCCTTGTTACTCTAAAGGAAATCTTCAGACCCTTTCACTTATTTCACATTTTGGGCATAAGAGAGGTGACAAAGTACCAAAAGTCACTCTGACTATACACAGTCAAGAAAAACAATGGATGGCAATGCTGATGTCTGTGAGTGGCCCAGTCAGAGTCCAGACTTGAATCCAGTTGAACATCTCTGGGGAGATCTGAAAATAGTTACCCAACGATGGTTTACACCCAACCAGAGCTTAAGAGGATCTGCAGAGCAGAATGGCTGAAAATCCCCAAATCCAGATATGCAAATCTTTCAACATCATACCCAAGGAGACCGGTGGCTGTTAGCACTGCAGATGGGACTTAAGCTAAATATTTGTGTTATTTCAACATTTTAGGTTTTCCTTTTCAATAAATTTGAAGAAAAAAAAAATCAATTTTGTGTTCCTTATTATGCTATGCTGAGTGTAGAATGATAGGGAAACCTGATTTTGTTTGTCATTTTGGCACAAAAACATATTTCAGAATGCGTTGTATGTCAAAATAACAAATATCGACAATATTTGATTCATTTATGTCATAGCCGTTCAAAGTTCACAGCTGGCACAAGGGTGCGAACTGTGAAGGGCCATGTGGTTGTGGTTGATGTGGTTAGCATGGTCGCCACACAGCTCCAGAGTTCCCTGGTTCGATCCTGAACGTTTGCATGTACTTACAGTGACTTCTGAAATTGCCTCCAGTGTGAGTGTGGCTAACTAATATCATGATAACCTCGCTCCTGTCACAGATCTAATAAAACTAATAAATGTATGTGCCTTTGTATTGGATAAACCATTCTGGACAGGATATATGCAGAGAAGGGACACCTCTGAAAACTGTAATTGTTCATATAATACACTTGCAACACATTCTCTCAATGCCAGGCTGTCCATTATAGTGCAGTCAGCATTACTGATACTAATGTGTTGTCTTTTCTTGACAGTAGCTGTATAACTGGCCCATATGCCACTGATGACGGTATTGGCTGGGTGTACAGGAAGTGGCCTGACCAGTCGTTTTATTAGTGCTGGTCTCTGCTGGAGCAGAGGGCAGCAGTCAGACTGGCCCACCAGTGTCCTGTTTCCTCTGCTGATCATAGCAAAAGTGTGCCACTGATATCAGACCTGCTGGGGTCACTCCAGAAGCCTTTTCCTGTGGCTTCTCATACTAGACCACTGGGTATGAGTCAGATATTCTGGACATAATCTAAAGGCAGTCAGGTGAAACAAAACTCTGGTATCTGTTCCACGCTTGTAGGTTCCTCCATGTCCTCTTCATCCATGAATAATAATAAAAGACTTATCTGAATTAGATCTTGCGTTTCTTGGAAGGAGCACCATTTGGCTTGTTGAAATGTATATGAATGAAATCGACAAGAATTAGATGTTAATCAAATAAAATGTGAAACCATAGAGTGACATTTCAGGAGCATACTGTCTTGTCATTTCACTTATAAAAGCCAGTCGGTTTGTTTGATCGTTTAGCTTAATTGTCACATTCAGAGTCATTTTAACAACACTGCTCACGGAAAATTATCTTGCATTATGGGATATATCATTTGGAAGTATCCCCTAATCTGAGCAGTTTAAATGCTGACACCTGCACCAAGAGAAACAGGGTGCTTAGCCAGCAGCATAGGGTGCAAGGCAGGAAGAACCCTAGACAAGGTGCCAATCCATCGTTAGGCACTTTTAGAGACACCAATTAACCTAATACGCATGCCTTTAGACTGGGAGAGACCTTATCACTGTGAGGTTTCAGGTGTAAGATACAAGATGCCTGAAAATTCTGTTAAATTAAAAAAGCACATTAGATATTTCAAAAGAGTGTTTCAATGTGAATATACATGAATTTTTACTTAATCTAGACTCGGGTAAACAATGGCTTGTCTTAAATCTCCAACACTGAAGACATTTCTCCTGAGTGTTGAACAAATTAGAGAACTCTATGACTGCATTGTCACCCCTCTATCATAACTAACTATTAATTGTTTTATTAATTTTAAGGGGAAAACATATGGTCAATAACAAGATTCTTTCTGATTCTGCAATGATCAATTTTGCTCTTTTCAGAATCCCTGGGTTTTCTAGTGTGAGGAATCAAACAAAACGAAAGGAAAAAGAAAAGCGAGTGCAAATATAACTACGTAACATTCACTGAACTGACAGCCATTACTTCTCATTTCTACCAGCAGTGAGAATGGACACATGAAGAACGTTAACATTAGTGTTAGCCAGCTTGCATAGATAATATTATCTACTGTTCTAACTAGCCATTTGATAGTTCGAATTATCACTGATCTGAAAACCAGGACAGACTCTCACAGCTCCGTGCTCTGGCAATAAAAGTATTATTTATCCCAGCATCCACTGGTCGTCTGTATCAACTCTCCCCTCTCTCTCCCAGCTCTCCTCAAGGTAACCCCTCAAATCAATCTAAAAAAAAAGAACATGGCAACATCTAAAAGTTACACGTAATGTTTATCAGAATTCAGATTCATATCCAAAGCAGCTGTAAAATAGTACACTATCTTAAAAGGCCGATCTCAAATTGGGCAAGCCCAGGGCGACAGTGGAAAGAAAAATATAAAAGGAAGAAACCTTGGGAGGACAAAGACACAAAAAGGGATCCATCCTCATTGCGTGGCCTGGATGTTAACTGAAATAGTTAAGTTTGTATTACTAGGAAAATTAAGTAAGTAATAACAACAAAATTAAATAATGTCAAAAATTGATACAATGAGTCCTCAGCAGGAAGTCCTTGGAGGCACTGATAACTGATAACTGAATTATGGAGGGAGTTATTGCACTCTGGTGTGGCCTGGGCATGGTGGGACTGGTTTATGTTGAAGAAGACCAGTAGTGTGATGCTGAGGTGGAGGAACATCTAAATGTGAAGGGCTAGAGTTGGTACTAGAATATCAGCTCAGAGAGAAAATAGAAAATGTAGTTACTTATTGGTTCGAATCTATTAACAATCACTGATGCCATGTGCTGCATGGGTCTCTGGCAGCACTAACTTTAGCAGCATAGCTAGAAGGAGGAGAACCAGAGGAGAACCAGAAGGTAACAAAACCAAGAGACAAGAGCCAATATGAGCCATGGGGTTCCAGTCAAAATCTAACCAAATGCCTGTGTAAATAAGAATGCTTTTAGCCTAGACTTTAAAAAAGTGTCTGAACTAAAGTGGTGAGTTTATTCTACAGGTGTTTATTTCAAGAACCTAGCACCTTTGAAGACTGCTTTTACAAATATTTAAGTGTGGTACTTTGTGACACTTCTTCCCTCCTAGATTATCCACAATGAACTGTGAGTGGTATTACTTAAAAAGTGGAAGTGTTTAGGAACAACAGCAAATTAGCCACAAAGCTTCAAACCACGTAACATTACAGAGTGACCCAAGTGCCGAGTGCTGAGGCTCAAAGTGTATA
>JAYJMA010156004.1:0-14048 GCA_036873895.1 Parotocinclus cabessadecuia | reverse complement strand
TTGAAGATGGGCAGAGACTCAGCTGTTCGAACATTGAGGGGAAGTTCATTCCACCACTTAGGAGCCAAAACAGAGAAAAATCTAGATGCCTTCCTTTTCCCCTCAGAGACAGGGGGACCAGTCGAGCAGTGCTAGAGGACTGGAGTGAGCGGGGTGCCATGCAGGGTGTGATAAGTGCTGCAAGGTAGGAGGGTGTCTATTTTTTACCTTTGTAAGCAAGCATCAGAGTTTTAAATCTGATACGAGCAGCTATAGGGAGCCAGTAGAGAGATCGGAGAAGTGTGTAGTGTGTGAACTTAGGAACATTGAACACAAGCCTTGCAGCTGAATTCTGGGTCAGCTGTAGGAATTGTATAGCGGTCAGAGGAAGCCCCTCTTTACAG
Source organism: Parotocinclus cabessadecuia (assembly GCA_036873895.1). Lineage (NCBI taxonomy): Eukaryota > Metazoa > Chordata > Actinopteri > Siluriformes > Loricariidae > Parotocinclus > Parotocinclus cabessadecuia. Next base: position 13,665 of record JAYJMA010156004.1, on the reverse strand, counting down.
CAATCCAGTCTTGAAATGATGAGGGACTGAACCAGAATATGAGTTGCCTCTGTGGTAATAAATAGACGGATCCTTCTGATGTTGTAAATAAGGAAGCGGCACGACCGAGAGAAATTAGCAATGTGGGAAGAAAAGGACAGTTGGTTGTCCATCGTCATTCCCAGGTTGCGAGCTACGACAGAGGGGGAGATCCTAGCCTTGTCAACTGAGAGGACATGGTCTTGGTGAGAACAAGAGTCACCTGAGAAAAGTAAGACTACTGTCTTGCCAGGATTTAGCTTAAGGTGGTGACATATCATCTATGATGATGTCATCTATACATGCTGAGATCTTGGCAGAGACCCGAGTGTCCGACGGAGGAAAGGAGAGAATTAATTGTCATCAGCATAGCAGTGATAGGAAAAGCCATGTGAGGATATAACCTCCCCAAGAGAGCGAGTATAGAGGGACAACAAAAGAGGATCAAGCACTGAGCCTTATGGGACACCAGTGGTCAGTTTGCAGGATGAGAAGATGGATCCTCTCCACGATACCTGATATGACCTGTCAGCTAGGTAGAAAGCAAACCACTGCCAGGCTGTTCCCTGGAGTCCAAGACTCAAGAGGATGGACAGAAGAGTCTCATGGTTGACTGTGTCAAACGCTGCTGAGAGATCTAGTAAAATAAGGACAGATGACAGTTTGGCAGATCTAGCAGCATGTAGTTTTTCAGTAACAGCCAAGAGGGCCGTCTCTGTAGAGTGTGCAGCTTTGAAACCTGACTGGTTCGGATCTTGAAGGTTGTTCTGGGACAGATAAAGAGATAGTTGGCTGTAAACAATGCGTTCTAAGACCATAGTGGGTTTCTTCAGTAAAGGTGTAATCCTTGCAGTCTTGAAAAACGAGGGCACATGACCAGATGAAAGCGAGTTGTTGCTGATGGAGCTGATGAATGGTAGGAGGGCAGGTGAGATGGCCTGAAACACAGTGGAAGGAAGTGGATCCAGTGAACAGGTTGTAGGGTTGTATGACAGGGTCACTTTTAGAATTTCTTCTGTTGGGACAGAAGAAAGATGTTTTAATGAGGTATAAGAATGAGATAGAGGATGAGGCTTGCATGAAGTAGTACCAAAACTCTGGCATATGTCAGCAGTTTTCCTTTCATAGAAGACTGTAAAGTCTTCAGCAGTCAGGGTGGATGGTGGCAGAGGAGCTGGGGGATTGAGAAGTGAGGAAAATATGTTGTGGAGCTTGCGTGGATCCCCAGTAGATTTTTCCAGTATCTTCTTGTAGAACTGAGTCTTGGCAGAAGTAATGTCTAATGAGAATCTAGACATTAGGTTGCAGTAGATGTCGAGATCAGCGACAGGTAGAGATTTTCTCCACTTTCTCTCAGCTGATCTCAATTCTCTCCTGTTCCTGCGCAAAACACCGGAAAGCCAAGGGGCAGATTTAGCAGAATTCTTGTGTTTGGAAGATAGGGGACATAGGAGGTCAATGGAAGAGGAAAGTGAAGATTTTAAAGTGTCAGTGGCAGAGTCAGAGAAGAGAAAGATTTGGGGTCAGGAAGAGAAGATACAGTTTGGGACACTATAGAGGAAGGAGGAGCAGAGCGAAGATTTTGTCTGGTAGGCGAAGGGAGCAAAAGGGTTGTGTCAGGCTGGGTAGTGAGGAAAACGGTATAGGTTACCAAGTGATGGTCAGAAAACTGAGGATAAAGGTGAAGCATGTCTCCAGACCTAAACCATATTGAGTATTTGTGCTTTATTCTCAAATGAAAGGTGGAGGAGCGCAAGGTCTCTAACATCCACCAGCTCTGTGATGTCATCATAGAGGAGTGGAAGATAATTCTTGGGGCAATTTGTGAAGCTGTAGTGAACTCCATTCCTAGGAGATTTAAGGCAGTAAAAATAATAGTGACCACACAAAATATTGACACTTTGGCCACAATTATATTTTTACTTAAGGGCGTATTTGCTTTTGTTGCCAGTGGTTTAGATATTAATGGCTGTTTGTTGAGTTATTTGAGGGCACAAATTTACACTGTTATACAAGCTGTAGGCTGACTACTTTACATTGTATTTAAGTATCACATATTGAGTGTTGTTCCATGAAAAGATATAATAAAATAGTTACAGAAATGTGAAATATAAAATAATGATTTCAGATATGTTTAGAAATTTGATTGTTCTTGTCTATATTAATTTAAATAAACTGGAAACAAAAATATGTTATAAAATATAAAAACTCTAACTCTAGATAACTCTACAAAAGAAATCCCAATACTTCTCTTATTTGATTTTGACCCGAGATGTACACTTACGGTACAGTATTATTTTACAAAGTTTAATTGTACTTCATTAGGCTACAGCCCGTGAGTAGTAAAGCTTCAAGTCCTTAAGGAGCATAAAGAATTCTGTCTGTTTTTAGAATCTGCAACTGCTTTCACTCTATAAGATCTATATTACAACCAGTACAGCAAGGACCAGCATGAACATATAAAACGAGAAAATGCTATTTAAGAAGGTCTCAAGCTGCCTTTAGTCTGAGTTAGTTCGGGTGCCTTTAGTTAGAGTTCATCAATAAGCTGTAAAAAACAGTGATTAAACACTTTTGCTGAATAGAGGGCCTTTATTTTAGTGCAGTGTTATTGAGAAGGCAATAAAGGAGAATGAGAAAAGAGCAGAATAGACAGTAACAGCAAGGATGGTCACCTACATATCACGATAACCAGTAACCTGTGAAGTCTTAGTCATGTCAAGTAATGCATTGGGTTACTGACATACATGTTCACCATTTCACAATTCTAAATTACCATATAGTGTAGTGCACGGTTTGACAGAAATGAAAAGTTCAGAAATAAACTTTGATAATTTAGTCAGTGTCCAATTCATTCTTTATGCTGAAAAGAAGCTGCAAGCAAATTATCAAAGCTTAACCCCTTGTTTTGCTTATTCCATAGTATAATAAGCTCCCTCCACCACCATTAGCCATGAGTCTATTTATGACATCTCAGCATAATCATGTCTCTGAAAGGAAATTTAAAAACTACGAAATATATTTTTCTCAAGACTATGTGATCTTTTTTTTACTTGCTCCTCAAATTGCAGTCTTTATTTGAAAAGTATGAAACGTCCTGCATAGAGATCATTGCAAATATCTAGAGATATGTTTTAGTTAATTTAATCAATTAATATTTATTAACTCAATCAACTCACAACCCACAAAAATACTGAGTAAAAGCAATAATAAACAAGTAAGAAAAATGTTATTTAAAGCATCGTTAATCATTAGAAAGTATACGTGCTTACAGAACAGCCGAAAGGTATGTTCCTGGTATGGCCTCTATAAATTAGATTTATGCTATATATACTAAAGCTTTATGCTTTATTGATCATCTGAGACACTAAGCAGTTTATAGTGTATGCAGTGTCAGATCACAATTAAACAAAGGATCAAGAGCATTGTCTTTTATGCTGTTGTATGCTGGTAAGTGTTCTACATATGGGCAAAGTCAGCAGTTGGAGGACAGTACATTTTTACCTAAGGGCAATGGTGAAAAAGAATAATTCATAACTGTGCACCGCACAGAAAGCCAAAGTCAGAACAGAGCCAGTATGCGAATGATAAACCTGTCAACATGGAAAACTCATAAACTGTTAAAGCCATTCATATGAAATGGGACTAACATACTATATATCCTTAGATCATTTTTCTGCTACTTATCATAATTCTCTACCCCCAATATTATATGATAAATGAACATAAGTAGAACATATACTGAGACTGCTAATCAAGTTAGCATATTTTCTGTGCAATAGTTTGAGTAGGATTCCACACTAAAATGGGAATATCAAGCAATCTGATACCTTTGAATGAGGTATGATCATCATTGCTAAGATTAGACTAACTAGTGCCAGTATTTCAAAAACTGCTTACTTTGTGAGGTTTTCTCCTGCATCTCATGCATGACAAGATCAAGGAAAAACATCCAGCTGGAGGGGCCCCTGTGGATGTGGGCAACTCATCGACAAAAGGGTTCAGAGGAGGATGTCAATAATCATTCTGATGAACAGGCAGTGCACAGTCAACCCTGGTTTGAAAGCATTTGACGTCTAAGGGAAACTGAAAGGCAATGTTGCAGTGGTTAAAAGAGCACACAAAATGGACATTAACTTATTAGATTTATATGCTGTATTATTGAGCACCTACATTTTGGAATCATATTGTTGCATGTTTCAATATAGGAAATGTAATATATTTTATATACATTTTTTTTACAGATGAAAAGTTAACATCCCTAAAATAGACAAAGCTGAAAAAAACAAATAAGGATCTGTTCATACTAAACAACCAATTTATTATAAGATGTATGTAAGGGCTGACACAAGTACAACCATGAAGTCTCTCTACATATACAGTATAGACTGCTCACAAACATAATGGATATATCATTATATGACCTAGTATGGATACACCCTTAGTCTTCATAACATTGACAGCCTTAAATTATTAACTGAATTTGAAGTAAACATAGCTCATTAGACATTATCAGTTTTAAACATTCTCTGTAGCAATAGAGAATCGAATTTAAAGTACAGTGAAATAATTTCTGAAAACCCAGTTCCACATTATAATATAAATACTGCAGTGCAGAAAGAAGGACAGGTGCAAGTGTCTGATAGTTTTTGAGGTGTTCTTGCAGGAGCAGATGTGAGAGGTGAAGATTGCTGGCTCTCTGCTGCACTTTTCCAGGTTTGATGGCAGGTTATCATCAAGGGAAAGGCTTGTGAAAGGACTTAAACTCTTCACTCACTTCCCTGATAACACAAGCAAAGCTGTCACCTCTGACATGACCATGAAATAATTCTTAAGTATTTCCAAAAATATCAGGTTGAACAGTTCCAAAATGGAAGTTGGGAGAATCTCAGCAACAGAACCATAACAATTTGCAAAGGTGAATATAACAGAGAACATGTTAAAATCAAGATTTGTTTTTTTAATGTATATTTTGGCATTGTGAGCCAGTAAGAAGAAATAATGTTACTTACAAACTGGGCTGGGAAATGTATTTTGGATTGGATTTACTGTACAGTCGCGGCCAACTCTTGGTCACTTGATGGATCATCGATCTCAACACATTTCTGTCTTTCATCGATGTGATCCATGAGGTATTTTGGCAGGATAGTGGAGTAGTTTGCCATTGCTTTCTCCACCCCTCCCCATTTATCCAGGATTGGGGTGGCGTGCAGCTGTTTCTAGTTACATGGCTAGGGTGACACCAATTAACCTAATACGCATGTCATTGGACTGTGGGAGAAGTACCCAGAGTAAACCCACGCAGACACAGGGAGGACATGCAGACTTCACACAGAAAGGACCCAAGTCGCTTTACCCTGGGATTGAACCTGGGACCTTCTTGCTTTTTGGTGCTACCCACCGATCCACCATGCTGCCCATAATAAATGTTTTTTAACACACTATAAATTATTTTTAAAAGCATGTTTACAATACTGTCCGAAGACATGCTTAGGGCTAAAAGTGGCTAAAAAATTACTAAAATATAATGAGGTCAGTAAATGAATTGTGAATCACTAGAGTAAATAGGCAGTTTAAAGAGCAAAACATGTAGGTAGTAAGGTGGTTACTGATTTTGCTGAGTGGTGTGAACTGAGGCTCAATATCAGCAAAACAAAGGAGATGGTGGTGGATTTCAGAAAGCTTAAACATTCCCTGGGAAAGTATCTGGGACTTGGACAACAAAGTGGACTAGAGTTCCAATACATGTGCAGTCAAGAAGGGGCTGAGCCATATGTACTTTCTGATGAGACTGGGGTCCTTTGAAGTGTGCACAAACTTCTGTGGACCTTCTAACAGGTTGTTGTGGCAAGTTAAATATTTTATGTTGTGTGCTGGGGCAGTAGCATCAACAAATGTGCTCTGTACAAACTGGACAGATTAATCAGGAAGGCAGGCTCTGTTGTAGGAGACTCTCTGGAGATAGTGGCAGAATGGCGGACTCATAACAATCTGCTCACCATTATGGCCAACCCTTAAATTCAACAGTGTGGAAGTACATTCAGTGGATGACTGATACAGCTGGGCTGTGCTAAAGAATGCCATTGAGGTCCTTTCTTCCTACTGCAATAAGGTTTTATATTACGTCTACTGACTGCAGGGACACTACTGATCACATGCTGTCTGAACTATGCTGAGCTGCACAATATAACACCATGTTTACACACTCACTATTATGTACTCATATGCACGCACAATGTTTTAGCACCATTATTTTACAACTTATGTATATAGATGAATCATTCTCTCTTGTATATAACCCCTAACGCTATTATCTTAAAGAAACTATTACTTGTGCTATGTTTTTTCCCTACTGTCATGCTGCAATTACCTTTGAGATCAATAAAGTGTTATCTTATCTTTTTTCTATGAGCTAAACCAAGTATACTGCATGCCAGTGTATACTCCCGGGCATACCTAAAATTGCAAAATATTAAACTTTTGATAATCCTAACAAAGAAAATAATTGGTTTTAACACACGAGTTAAATGATCTCCAAGATGATTTATAACCAGTTATCTTCCAGATGTGACCTGATATCAGCTGTAGTAGTTTCAATATAAAACCAAATGTTCTTTAGGGATTCTATTACTAGTACATGGCTACAGGATAGATATCAAGTCTCAAGCCTTGGTCACAGTAACTCATATCAAATGACATTATCTCTGAAGCTAAGCTCTGTATGTTTATAGTCTTTTAAGAAACATTTTTTAGACTACAACTTTTAATTTACTTTCCATCTGTTTGTGATAATGTACACACAGAAAGCATAATTAATTATACCAAACGATTAATAGGAGAACGTCAGTACCCAATTTCATAGCCACATCCCACAAAGCCAACTCAGTCACTATGAAAACATTACAGGATCTCACAATATTTCATGTATGGAAATGGTCACATTATATTTGCGAATTTTTCATGTGCTATTTATCATACAAATATGTTGCAAATGATAAACAGAGGGTTGTGAAGACAGCGGAGCGAATAATAGGAACCTCACTTCCACCTATTCAGGTCATTGCAACAAGCGCTCAGAACATCTATAAACCCGTCCCACCCTCACAAACGACTGTTTTTACTACTGGCATCTGGAAAGAGGTTCCGCAGTCTCAGATGTTGAACACTTGTTAAAATGCTGCTCATGTCTTTTAAGTACCTCATACAACTCTGTACAATACATTGGTACTGTGATTTTGCTGCTACTGTATATATTAGTTTACATATTTATTTGTTTTTATTTATTTTTTTAAATTACATTTTTTGCACTTCACTACACTTTTTGCACACAACATTGACACCTTACATTTTTAAATTTAAAATTTTTTGATTGCCGACCCATAGCAACGAAATCTCTTCTTATGCACACTGTACTGTGTAAATTTGGATGACAATAAAGTCTGTCTAAAGTCTAAGTCTAAGTCTAAATGATATGTTGTTAACGTAACTTGTCATCTTTTCACTAATACCCTTATGTTTCCTGATATGTAACATGTATTATACTGCAATTATTATAAGTGTAGGTTACTTACTCATTACAGTTTTGAAAAATCCAAATTCTGAACATACACTTACTTGTGGTATTCCACAATTTTGCAAAACATGTTTTACCTGTTTTGTAATCATGTTTTTGTAAGTGTTTTATTATATATTTTCATGGGACAACACTAAAGATATGATGCTTTTGATACAATGTAAAGAAGTCAGTCTACTTGCATAACAGTCTACAGTCAGCTTGCATAACTGTGTAAATTTGCTGTGCCATCAAAATAACTCAACACACAACAATTAATGTCTAAAACCACTGGCAACAAAAGTAAGTACCATCCCCAAATCATGTGACTCGTTAGTGCTACAAGGTCTTGGGGGTGAATGAGGGTGTGTTAAATTTGTTGCTATTGCTATACATACTCATACTAGTCACTGGAAGCTCAACATGACACCCTGTGGCAAAGAACTCTCTAATTGTTACTCTACATAAAGATGCCCTAGGCTATAAGAAGATTACCAACATGTTGAAAGTGATCTGCAGCATGGTGGCCAAGACCATACAGTGGTTCAACAGGACAGGTTCAACTCAGAACAGTTCTCACCATAATCAAATAAAGGAGTCGAGTGCACATGCTCAGCATCATATCCAGAAGTTGGCTTTTAAAAATAGATATAGGAGTGCTATGATAATAAACCCAAACACACCTTCAAGACGACCACTGCCTTGCTAAAGAGACCGGGAGTAAAGGGTGCTGGACTGGCCAAGCATATCTCCAGACCTAAACCCTGTTGAGAATCTGTGGAGGAGCACAAGGTATCTAACATCCACCAGCTCTGTGATGTCATCATGGAGGAGTTGAAGAGGCTTCCAGGGCAACCTGTGAAGCTCTAGTGAACTCCATGCACAAGAGAGTTAAGGCAGTGATGGAAAATAATGGTGGCCACACAAAATATTGACACTTTTGGCCCATAAAAAGGCACTTTTGTGAGTATGCTTGGAAAAGAGAGCGCAAGAGGGAAAGAGAGAGAAAGATATAGAGGAAACTTCTAATAACAACTGCTCCCCATTCACATTGGGGGTCTAGGGCTTGGGTTAAGGTAGAATCGCTAATGGGCACAGTTTGACAATTTTCACTTAAACTTTACTTTGTGTGTTGAGTTATTTTAATAGGTACAGCAACTTTGCGCTGTTATACAAGTGTTGTCCCATGGAAAGATAGAATAAAATAGTTGCAGATATGTGAGGGGTGTACTCACTTTTGTGGGATACTTCATGCTTTTGTTAACTTTTTCCTCTAATACAAAGACTGAACACATGTACATTTACACTTACAACTTATACAGTCTTACAATTTAAGCAATGGTGGGTTAAGGGCCTTGCTCAAGGACAAAACTATGGCAGCTTGGCAGAGGTTGGATTTGAACCCTGCACCTTCTGGTCCAGAGTCTAGCACCGCTAGGGTACCACACATTTAATATATGCCGGTCACCTCTAGTAAATACATTTCAAATGTTGTTAGTGTAGATACTGTATATTGACCATAAATGTTTTTTTGGGTAGATTATATCTACAGCACTGTATATCTGAGAGTAGTTCTCTCTTGTTTGTGCATAAGTAAGTTGACCTAATACAAGATGTCAGGTGGTGGATTTGTTTCTTGGCACCCCCCACACTGTGCAGAGAGATTAAATTTTGATTAATTTCTCCCAGCTTGACCCAGTGGCTCCAGTCTACAGAAGTGGTGATATAACCACTGTAATCTATAGTGGATCCAGAAAGTCTACTAAACTCTGCCAGGATATAAGACTGACAGATGCCTCAGTATAAGAGAAACCCAGAATTAGATCAGATGATCTTTTACCAAGACATCAAAAATGATATTAATTAGTTATGATTAATTAATATGATTAATTAATTGTTCCGTCCACTAACTTCAGCTAGAATAACTTCAAACAGAGGTGGCACATGTAGTTAGTTGAATTAACATCTAAGCCACCCATGGAGGATGGGTCCCCTGTTGAGTCCTACCACTTTCAGGGAGTTTTTCCTTTCCACTGTTGCCCTAGGCTTGCTCAACTTGGGTTTGGCCTTTTCAGATAATGTAATAGTGTAAAGCTGCTTTGAGACAATTCTCCATTGTAAAAAGCGCTATATAAATAAAACTGAATTGAATTGAGTTAGTGCAGGTGCCTTACAACTCCAAGATCCCAGGTTTAATCCTGACACTAGGCTCCCCTTGTTCATGTGGGTTTACTCTATGTGCTATGATTTTCTTCCCACAGTCCAAAGCCATGTTTGGTCATTTTAGATTGGCCCTAGACTAGTGTGTTGAAATAACATTGTGTCTTTTGTGAATATAGCTTTTGAGTCCTGATGTAATGTTAAAAACACAGCTCACCTACATTCGTACTGGTGTGTATTAAACTTGCTGCTGCTCTAACCCATTTGCTCACACTTGCAACCACCAACAAAATGCAAGCTGCCATATTCCAGCTGAGCCACATGGATGGATAACGTTCATACAGATCTTCTAAAACATCTAATTATACACTTTGTAGTGCCTTTATTATAAAGATGCATTTTTCCTCACTTTTGACAAGGTGCATGGAGTTCTTACCTGGCTCAGGTTGACCTTGTCAGTGATATTTCTGTGTGCACAGGCAGAGCCTCCACTTATGACAGGTACAGAATTGGAGGGTTGCCTTGGAAACAGGGCCACCAGAAGGAGATATGCAGCAGATTCCTGCAGTCTTAGCTGCAACACCCTTTCCAGCAGGCGTAACAGAATACAAAGCAAATGTAATATTTGCATTGACTATGAACTGACTGTCATAATACTACAGTATATGCCCAATACAACATAATGGTTATTCAGTACAGGAACACACATTGTGCTTTTGACCTGGAACATGTCTTTGATATAAATCTGAGTTTAGTCTCTTTTGTAAACTGGACAGTGACATGCAATGTGATCATCTAACTAGTTAGTCATGTGGAGGAAAGACAGTAGAATAAATTTCATGGAGGGACATGATTTGATCTGTTTTGATCCAAATGTGACCTAAATGTAACCGTGACATTGTTGCCAGCTAAAACTGCTGAGCTCTTGTTTTTTCACACAAAGCAGTCCATAGAATTTACACCTAAGGGGCAAAATACGTCAAGTGAATCACAGTTTCTATACTGTGGGGCAGTGTGGAAAATGTAATTTAAAATAAAATCAGATAAAGTCACTAAACAATGATGTGATAACAACCATGTGATGTAAACAGATGATTGTAAACGTTAGTTGGTAAACAAGCAACAAGACTGAGTCTTTGAGGAGCAAGATGGGCAGAGAATCTCCAGTTTGTCAACAAATGCATGGGATATAATTCAAATGTTTTAAAACAATGTTTTTCTGCAAAATAATGGAAGGGATTTGTATATTTCTCTCTCTACAGTGTATAATATCATTAAAGAATTTAGGGAACCTGGAGGAATTTTGGTGCATAAGGCCAAGAGTTCAAGCATAAACTGAATCTCTTTATTTTCTGTTCCCATGTTTTGCCATTCATCAAAAGCTGATAGAAAAACATAGGTATGGGATTATTTTGGCAAGCCTTTGTCAAGAACTGCAGTATGGAGATATGTTCACAAACGACACATAAAACTTCACTGTGCATGAGGGAAGCACTATGTTAACTAAAAGAGAGATGTGCGGAGAATGTTTGAATTATCATTCATAATTATTAATTGACTAATTCTATTATTATAATAATAATAATTATTATTATTGGAAGATCCTGATGCCATGTGGCAAATGGTTTTATCTTATCTAAGGCCAAGTTAGACTTTTTGAACTAAAAATCTTTGACTTTTAAGTTATATATTTCTCAAAACTAGATAGATACTATAAATAATTCTGGTGAAGCATTGTGAATAGACAACTGGTCAGAATTAAATAGAAAATTGATGCTGATACATAAATTTCCTAATTTACTAAGGAAAACCTGGGTTTGTGTACTAGACAGCTGAATATGGATACATTTCATCAGCTGACATTGTTTCTTCATAGGGTATCCTGTGTGATGGGGATAAGAAGGTGAATGTTCTTGAATGTCCAACCCTGATCTAAATCTGACTAGATAAGGGTTGGACTGAAAACAGCTAGAAACTAGAAAACTAAAAAAGAGCACAGTCCATTGTTTCTCACCAGTTTACTTTTACTAAACTTATGAAAGTCATGCAAAGAAGGATAGACAAATACCCAACCTATGTGTGAGAAGGTTGCAGATACATATCCATACAGCTGTAAATAAAGAAAAATATGGTTCCACAAGGCGTTAAATCTGTGGGATTTTTCTCTATTACTTTGTAATATTACTCATTTTTGTGAATAAAATTGTATTATATATTATATAACATAAATGTAATTAAATATGAAAAAAAAACATTTATTTTAGTTGGTTTTGATCTCAGGCTAACTATTTCAAATAGGAATGGTGAGAGACATTAGGAACCCTGTATGCTTAATGGTTTGTCTGACCTTCCAGCCTATTATCAGATACAGGTCCAAAAGCCAGGGTCTTGCATGGTATGGGGTTGTGTCAGTGCCCTTGGCAAAGGTCATTTTCAGTTCTGTGCTGGCAACATTCATGCAGAACGGAACACTGAGATTTTAGAGCAACATTAATTTGTGCTCTGTCCAGTGTTGTTTCCCATACTTCTCCCTGTGGCCCTAGCTTCCAATATACTTGGATTCTGTTCCTGAATTTAGAATTGTAGATGACGCTGTCCTAATTCAAAATTTTTTATTTATTTATTTATTTATTTTATTTATTAATTTTTTACATATGAATAATGTGAAGGGACATTTTATATACTCCCCTACAATTATCCCAATACAAGCCATAAACTAGATCCATTGAAACACTAAAGAAATGCAGATTCATATACAATGATCCTCTATAAGTGGCCATATTCATTTGGAGAACCTCATTACCATAACACTTTCTTGTCAGAGCTTACTTGATCATTAAGTTTGAGCTGTTCACACTACATTAGTCACCTTTATTAATACAGTATATTATTTAGATCTGGCAACAAAACCTTTAGCTACTGACAGAATGGAGAATGAATATTTTTCATGTATAAGTGTTCCATTTAGCCAGTCAATTTCTGAGGGCATGTTCTACACTTCTAGCTGCATTAAGGATTCATTCCTATAGCAGCATTGCAGCAGGATGACCTGTCAATTATTGGATCTGTCAGGTCCAACTGGCTGCTAGTTCACATTTTAACAAAACTCCTGGACATATGTTGCCTTAACTTAGTTGAGGAAATTGAAAAAAAAAACAGGGTACTCTACGTCACACAAAATGGTTTATCTAATATATGCAATGTTTTGGTCACAGCTCTAATAATTGTCTTTTGTCTAGAGCTTTGCGTTTGTAAACTATAGATAAGTATCTGTATGTCAGTAATGTATAATGGACTGTTTTAAGGTCTAAAATACTTGTAGTTTTACATAAAGTGGATTTATTAAATGCATGAAACAGCTTATGCTTTCATGTTTATTTCAAAATAGAAAAAAGAGTGCACTGTGTTCCACCAAGGTCTGCCAAGTATTTCCCCAATGACTGGCCTGTTTTCAAATAGACATGCTGCACTGCACCCGTCAGAGGACACCAACGCCTGTATGAAAGCATCTTTGTATGTGGCCTAAATAGGCTTCCAGTTTAAGATTGATAACCATCACAACACCTTGCACTTGATATTCTAGAGAGCATATTACTATGTTTACAGGTGTTTTCACCTAATCGCATGACAGAATTATTGTGCAACTAATTATACTGCTTATAGAGACTGCTTTACATGATGCAGTATAAACCAAATGCTAAGGAAATAGTTGAAAAATTTTGATAAACATACCTTGAAATGACTAACAGATTCTTAAATACTTGCCTGTTGAAATGTTTAGCAGTACTTATCCTTTAAAAGATGGCCTCTTTGGCTCAGTGCGTGGAAACAGTTTGTAGAAACAGGAGTGTCAGCAGGCCTGGGTACAATCCCCGGTGGGTTTTGCAAACTGAAGGTTGAATGATGTGTTTATGTCAAAACCGTAGTGCTGGTCT
>JAYJMA010155974.1:0-14048 GCA_036873895.1 Parotocinclus cabessadecuia | reverse complement strand
GGGCGACAGTGGAAAGGAAAAACTCCCTGAAAGTAGAAGGAAGAAACCTTGGGAGGACCAAGACTCAAAAAGGGACCAATCCTCCATGGGTGGACTAAATGTTAATTACATAAATACTTATTAAGTATATTAAATTATAGCTAAATTATAGGTAAATAGCAATCTAAATCAAATAACAAACCAATAATACAATTTAAATTAGTAGTTAAAAAAACTAAATTATATCAAAATAGATTGTAGTTACTGCACTCTGGTGGGACTGGTTTACATTGTAATGTAATACAATGTGATTTCATTACAAATCATAATGGAATATAATCAGCACAACAATTTGAATGCCTTTTGATAAATTTCAAAATTGATTCGTATGTAGTTGATTCCTTCTTTTGCTGTATTGACAGTGTGAACTCAGGTCTGTGCAAAATCTGATTATCCATCCAGCATAATACTTCATAATATTCCAAAGGGCATCTTGTCATGTTACTTGAATGCCTTGTTTTCTGTGTTTTAAAGTGACCCAGTGAACGCTCAAAGGGATTTAGATCAGGTGATCACTATCTTGCTGCATTATTAATCCTTCTCCCCAAAGATCCAATCTAGAAATAATCACCAGTTTTATCAGGATGAAAACATCCAGGTTCGTAGAGAATATGACTTACCAGAAAGTTTTATTACCATGGTCAGGAGTTTTGTCTCGGGTACAAATTCAGCCACAGATACCGCAATAAACGAATCCAGTGTGAATAAGGCTTTACTCTTATATACGGTGTCAGAGTGCGAGAAAGCTGCGGATAACAGATATTGATAAATGGTATGGATTTGAAATGGGTAAAAAACAAGGTTTCTGTGGATATGCTGACTACTAACCGTGACGTCCACTTTCAGCCGTGGATGACCCCTTGATTACGGAGAACGGCACGGTGGGGATCCTTGTGACGACTGCGGTGGAGCTCGTGATCCAAGGCAAAACCCTGAAACCAGCAGGTATGTCTATAGACATCTCTCCAAAATCCCAAAAAATGATATACGGTCAGTGATTCTTGGGTCTTAGGCAAAAGATTTGTTCACTTTCTCTGTGTGTACTGTTAAATGTAAATCTCCCTTTGGCCTTTTATGATGCTAAAATTATGTAATGACAACCAGCGAGGTGCTCAGAGCACTACTGGTGTTTCAACATCCCTTATTTTTGCTTGTGCGTTGTGCTCATGTTCCTGGGCATGTTAAGTGGTCGGAGTTAAGCTTGATCTAGAGGCGTGGGTTGACAAGTTCAAGATCCTGGCCAGCAACGTGTCCGACAGCAGGCAAGGCTCTCACAAGGTAGGACTGACAAAGGCTGTCCTCTTTGGTGTTAGTAAAGAAATTAAATTCAAGAGCAAGTGTTAATCTATTACGTCACTCATCCTGCCTCGGGTGTGTTGCGCAGTGTGGTCCTTCTAGATCCTGTGAGATGGACTGCGAGGTCAACAGTGATGTAAGAACTATTGCTTGCAGCTCTTAGCTTTATACGCAGTAGACCTTCCAAGCTCTGAATCTGATTATGAAGCTGTTGGTGTTTCAGGATCTGCTTTGCTACCTGATCGATGATGGTGGATTTCTGGTGATGTCCAATCAGAGGGACCACTGGAGAAAGGTATCATGTTTATTAGAGAGTTTGTTTCAATTTACATAACCTGAACGTTTACAGAAGCAGGGTTTTGTTCAAATTTTCCTTTAAATAACAACAGGCAATGGAGACTGACCAAAGCAGGCAGATTACACATTTTAAAAGTTGAATGAGTGAAGGTGTCTGCTGAAATTTGCTGGCATGACTAATTATATCCCCACATGTTCTGTCACCCAATTACACGGTTTCTGTGGGTCCTTAGAAAGTCGGGTAATTAAGTTGTTTTAATTTTGGATCTTAAATAATATTTTTTGAGGTCTTCTAAACCCTTAAATTTGACTTTAAAAATGGTACAAGAACCCTGGGTTAGTAGTAATTCTAACACATTCAGAGAACCACTGACCTTAATGGTTTAATCTGAACTCATCTGACATCCAGAGATTTTAAAACAATGTTAGATAGTTGATGTCATATTTATGTCATATTTAAGTTGATGTCTTATTTTCTGAAGTAATACAGTCACATCCCTCCATCGTGGTTCACGAATCTATGCTAAAGTTGGATTTGATTTAAATTTGATCTACAGTGGTTATAGTTAGCCTGTCTCAGTGAGTCTTGGTTATAGTAAGTTGGTCTCGCATTTATTATAAGCCGGTTGAATTAAACATAATTTTTTTCTTTGCTGATCTAATCCACTGTTTCAGTACTGACCGGTTCCCCCTTGTCCAGGTGGGTTTGTTTTTTGGAGACGTGGACCCCTACCTAATGCACGCGCTTTACAACAACTCCATCTACACTCGACGGCAGTCGTTCCAGTACCTGTCTACATGTGAGCCGACGGCCAGCAGCCGCACAGGAGCTGCACCGCGACGCTTTGCTGTGGTGAGTTGTAGACAGTGAGAGATACTACTATGTCACTTAATAGTGACAGTAATCTGAGCTACTGCACCTAATAGCGACTGTCCCTAAGAAGTGCATCAGATTGTAATTACTCTGGAACCTTGGAATGCACATGTTTCTTTATTCAACTTGTTCAGACATCAAACAGTCCGTTTAAATTTTTCCTGCCCCCATATTTGAACAAAAATTTTTACATCGAACATCGGTAAAAAAAAAGTCACAGCCTTTAATCAGTCCATGCTCACTACATACTGACTACGCTTCATTCATTTCCGTCACACACTAATTCTGGTTTCCACGTTTTATCGAAACTTTGTTTGTGCGTTGCCGTAATTCAAAAATCCAAAAGTTGCGAAATACTTCATTATACCATATAAAGATCTGACAAAAGGTTCTGAGAAACTGAGGCAGAAAACTTTGTGAAAACCAAAATTTGAGCCATTCTCAAAAGTTTTGATCACGACTGCACAGTGCTGCCTGTGTCTGTGGTCTCTTTGTTACTGTATCTCTTTACCTTCACTGTTTTCCAGCCTTCCATTGCTGACTTGCTGAGTTTGGCATGGTGGACGTCTGCAGTTGCATGGTTACTTTCTCTTGATTATGTTTACTTATTTAAATTGATACAAACTAATACAAGTAAATTGTGTACATTCATTTTGTACATCACATCGGACCAATCTGAGCGTGTTCTGGCTGCAGGTCTGTTTTGCAGCAGCTCTTCTATGGTCTGGCCTACAGCAGCTGGTTTAACACAGGTAAATGTGTATGTGTGTGTGTGTGTGTGTGTGTGTGTGTGTGTCCAGTCTCCTGTTTGTTAGCTCTAACTGCTGATCTGGACTGCTGCAATGCTCTCTTGGCTGAATTACATTTTACCTTGACTAGATTCAGATTTAAAACACAGATGTTCACCTATGATTAAAATGGATCAATCCCTTTCTACCCAAAGGCTGTAATCAAACCCTGCTATGTTCCTTTGAGACAAAAACATGGTGCAGATGGAGCCATCCCTCAAAACTAAAGGAAGAAAAGTTTCACGTTTCTTCTCTTTACTGCTCCCAGACAGACACTCAGTACTGTCCGTCACTTTTTCTAAGTTTTGACACTGCACACAAATATCCTGGATGTTCTGGTTGTGTTCTAATAAACAGCCTGTTGAGTAATTATATATGATCATTGCACCATTGCTAAAACATTGGCATTTCTAAACCAATGGTGGCCTAAGAATGAACACATTGCTCAGGGCTCAAACCCGGGTCAACATGCTGACGGGATTATGAATTGCTGCTACCCCAACCTGGCTCCGGTTAACGGTGTGTGCTAAAATGATGCCAATTTGGGATGTTTTGTACGGGTGGGTCTGTATGTGGAGCTGGGTTGTAGATCCGTGAGCCATCAGTTGTTGTGTGTTTGCAGGCGATTTTGCTTTTGCTGAAGGAACAGAGACGAGAGGGAGCAGCAGCTGCGTGACCATTCAGAGCCAGTTCTATTTCACCAACACCACCAACTCCTTTAACGTGCTGCAGGACTGTGGAAACTGCTCCAGGTACACATCTGAGTGCTGTGCCACTCGCCAACACCGAACGCCAAACCACAAGCCAGCATCTGGCCAGAAATGCACTCTTTAAAAAATGCATTTCCTGAGGGAACTACTCCATTGCTTAAAATGTAGAAAGAATGTGGATGCGTCCCGATACATTTGGCCACATGTGGGATTGTGCCAATACATTTGATCTCCTGGGATTGTGGATTAATCGATTTATTCGAGAGTTTTTTTTATTTTTAAACATCAACTCCGGAAGATCTCCAAAAATAGGTAGCACACTACAAAGCGTGATTATTTACATGACAGTAGTGAACTGTGGTTCGGGCTGTATTAATCACAGAACTGCGTGAAAGAATAAGAATTGTAAGAAGAATTAAGAGATATTACAATATGCTATGCTTTTCAATCGATCTATGGTCAAACGGTCTATGGTCCCAACCTTCTATCGTCCTCTTGCTCCAGGTTATTCCATGCTAAGAGGATAGAGAACACCAACCTGCTGTTCGTGGTGGCTGAAACTCTGCCCTGCAGCTCCTGCGAGATTGAGAAGCTCTCCCAAGTCAGAACAGAGTGTATCCTTCCGTGTGACCTGCAGTTACAGAAATGAGCACCTGCTCACACACATCTGCAAAGATCTGGCAGATGTTCTGATGTAATGAAGCTCGGCATTAGCAGTAGAAATACTGATTTAAAATCATGACCTACTGAAAGGTTTCTCTTTAACGTAATCTGAGCAGTTCAGGAGGAGATTCCTTGTGAGGTGTTGAGTTCTGCCCGATATAGGAAAGGACCTGAGAAGTGCTTTGACTACAATGTTGGAGTAAGAAACCAGTTCTGTTTCATTTTTGAGAATTTCTTCTCTCTGGCCTACTTATCTCCATGTACATCTTTGTACCTATTTTATTATACATTTTCATGGGACAACACTGAATATGACACTGATATATGACACTTTGATACAGTGGGACATAGTCAGGCTGCAGCTGGTATAACAGTGTAAATTATTTGTGCCATTAAAATAACTGAACACATGAATGTCTACACCACTAGCAACAAAAGTGAGTAAGCCCCTAAGTGAAAATTGCTAAATTGTGCTCAAAGTGTCAATAATTTGTTTGGCCACCATTGTTTTCCAGCACTGCCTTAACTCTCTTGGGCACGGAATTCACTAGGGCTTCACAGGTTGCTACTGGAATCTTCTTCCACACCTCCATGACGACATAACGGAGCTGGTGGATGCTCCTGTTTGAGAATGCCCCACAGTTTGATACAGTGTGCTGTGTACGGTCTGAGCACTGACAGGTAGCAATACTGGCAGCGCTCCGACTTCTATTTTCAATAGCCAACCTCTGGATACGACGCTGACCATGACATGGCAAGGCCTGTTCTGTGTGAAACCCGTCCTGTTAGACCACTGTATCATCCGCTATGCTGCAGCTCACTTTCAGGGTGTTGACAACCTTCTTCTAGCCTATGCCATCTTTAAGCAGAGCAACAATTCTTTTTTTTTCAGATCCTCAGAAAGTTCTTTACCATGTGGTGCCATATTGAACTTCCAGTGTCTATTATGAGAGAGTTTCGAGATAGACATTTGAACATTAATGAGTCACATGATACAGGGGAGGGGAAATGGCAAATTGGGCACAACATGTCCCTTTTTACTTAAAGGTGTACTCACTTTTGTTGCCACTGGTTTAGACAGTAATGGCTGTGTGTTAAGTTAATTTGAGGGCACAGCAAATTTACAATGTTATACAAACTGTAAACTGATTACTTTATATTTGATTAGTGTCATATTTTCAGGGTTATCCAATGAAAATGTATAAAGTATGTACTTATTTGTACAACCCCATATTAAGATAAAGTCAGGACAGTATGGAAAATGTAAATAAAAAAATGCCATTTTTCTTGCCTTTACTTTGGCTTTTATTTCATTTCAGAGACTGTGATCCCATGATATTTTATGTCTTGTATGGCTAACTTGATTTCATTTGTTAATAACAATCCGTTTTTCACATTTCAGGCCTGTAACACATTCCAAAACAAGTTGGGACTTGTTCCATTTACTTGCCAGTGTTGCCATTTAGTGTTTCAGTTGTTTTTTGTTTTAATCTGGGGATCCAGTTTTGAGTCCCCATGTCCCCTCTGTACCCTCAGTTCTCAGGGATATTACCATATGCCTAGTGACCAGAAACTGTATAGAGCACAACAACTTGAACTTTAGTTAACACCAACAATGACAGGACATTTACGCATTCCGCTATAGCATTAGCGGAAGATGAACGCTCAAAAGTTTGGGTCTGCTTTGAGATTAAACAAGAAGACAAAATGCAGTATGTGTTTAAAACCTCTGATTGCAAAGGAGGTGGCAAAATACTTACGGCACCAGCATGATAATGAGCTTCAGCAGTAAACAGTTCAAATGACTGCACTCTCCAAGCCCACAGGAAGAAACAAAAGATTTTTACTGTTTAACGAGTTTTAAAACTCGTGCTTTAATGTACTAAAAATAATGACCTAGGAAAATGTGTGCTGTTAGTGTTGATAAGTAACAGGTATTGCTGAAATGTCAAACCTGTCATCCAAAAGGAAAGGGAAAGTAATCTATTTTACGTTAAGATTTTTCTTCCCATTCAGATCTATTACAAGTCAAATACTTAAATTAAAATTATGACATCCCCTTTGGATTCCACATGCTCGTCATTTCAGCAGTAGAGATTATTTGTCACCAGTAGTAACTGGAACAGGAGGAAGAAAGTTGAAAAAGCGGATTTAAAAAAAATGCCTAAACATTTGGCATTTTTGAGAGGATTTTGGAATCAAAATTCTAAATCGTTATCGAGCAGGAACTGTTTAGCTGAATCAGAATTGATAAAATGCAATCGATACCCAGGCCTATTTGTACAATGAAAAACATGTACATAAGCATGAGTAGTTACTGTGATACTGGTCAGATGGTGTAGAATTTAGATATGACTTGAATACACATGATACCTCTGAAGGCTTTAAGATCAAACTCAAGCTGTTACATTTGTTACATTTTACAGCATTTAGCAGACGCTCTCATCCTGAGCGATATACAATTCACACAGTCTTCCAATCCAAGCAATGGTGGGTTAAGGGCCTTACTGAGGTAACTTAACTATAGTAGCTTGGCAGAGGTGGGATTTGAACCCTAGACCTTCTGGTCCATAACAACTACTAGGCCACCATAGTCCATCACAGACCATCACTGTTAGGCCCCTGATCATGTTTCATAACTTTCACCTGCCAAGCTTTGAATTAGGATTTCTTTGAACTGCTACATTTTCTTATTGAGGCTTCACCTTTTGAATTTTATGACCTTTGGTTTCCCTCTGTTTGTCAGGAGAACACATCTGAGTGTGGGAGGGCTCACTTATTGTACTGTCCAGTAGAACTCGTCGTCTGGCTCCAGTTTATGCTGCTTTACTCCGTCTTTCAGCTTTAACGCGCCTCACTCTGCCTCTGTGTTCACCCTGCTCCTGTCTACTCTCCTAATGTTCCCACCACTGCCGCTCTCTTTTTTGCTCCTCTGTCTTTGGACCTCATTCTGAAGTGCTTTTGATATTCTCAGCAGATGCGGGCCAGTTGATTGAGATGCCCTGTGTCTTAGTAACCAGTCATGTGAAAACCTGCTACAGACTCCTTTTATATTGAAGTTGCCATAAATGTAACGTACGTGTGCGCAGACCCGCTTGCCGAATCCAGCAGTGTCTAGACAGTGACTTGGGGCCGATGAATCCTGACCAGTGTTTACAAAACCGCAATGTTGAAATGTAATAGCATCGTTTTAGTCATTACTTTTGATAATGTGTTGGTTATTATTGCGTTATTCTCAGAGCTTTGTCTTTGTGGAAGTAAATTTGTTCAGTTTGTACATTTAGTTAAATTAGTTGAGTACTTGCTCTGGCTACAGGATGCGACCCTATGTTTACAAAAAGACAAAAATAGAAAAAATGCTCTAATACTCTAATATGTTTTTTCATGATCTTTGTAGATTGTTTATAGAGTACATATTGTGAACAAAGAGAAGTGGCTTCCTGGTTTGCGATGCAGTACAGTATTTTTCAGTACAGTTTTACTATGCTGCTTACAAAAATTAGGGGATAATTGGGGGGGGGGGGTGCTTAGGAAGTCTCCCATAATGAAATATTCCCTAATTTTATTGAGCAGTGTAGTAGGTGGGAATTAAATTATTTTATTTGTTTCATTGCTGAACAAAACAGTATTCTTTGTCAAGACAAGTAAGCAAGGCTTACTTAAAACAGTACTGGATGACAGGAAATGACTGTATCTGCAGCTCATCTACCCGTGATTCTTCTCCGTGTCTAGATGAGGAGCCCTTGCCAAAATTCATGTGATGTTGATTTTCAAATTGAAAAAGTTACACAAATACAGGGGACAAACCTAACTAGAACATTCTTCTTCACAAACCTAAATGGCTGTAATGCTGTGTTTATTCAAATATAGGGGTGTAACAATTTAATTCAATTCACAAATACTTACATCACAAATGATATGTGAAAACATTCATTTTTTTTGTATATTTTGAATGAATACCAATTCAAAATAATGTACAAAATAATACTAAAATTAAAAAAAAGAATCCAACTGAACACGATGCACATCACCCCATGTTTGCATCGTGTGTGAAGATCCGTTGTTACACCCTTATTAAAATGTGATTGATATGTCAAGTTTCCCTACAGATGTGTATTTTTTATGTGGAAAATCAAAGAAGCATGCTTTGGGGTGGTGGGGTGAGCAAATAAGATGGTTTCTACTATGGCAGAGACTTGTGATTTAGACTTGGTTGAAAGTCTGAGAGACACAAATGGTTGTGCCTGAGGGAGAAGGAAAATTCAACAGCTTTAACTAAGCATGACTCTAGATCAGTGGCACACAGACTTTTGCATATATGGATAAATAGTCAGGGGTGTTGATGTGAATGTCTCAGTTTGTCATCTAAAGCACCACTGCCAGTGTAAGATATTTTACAATGGCTATGAATTCTTCTAAGGAGATGTGAAAGAAAATTGTTTAGATTGGGCTTTTTGCAAACGACGTCTCAAAAGCAGTTTTCCCAAAGCAGAATCAAGACCCCAAATGAGCAAACCAGAGACAAAAATGGTGAGGAATAAATAAGAAAAAGGAACTTGAAACAAACCTTTGGGCCCCTCTACTGGGAGATAAAAATGTATCATTAAAGTATCATTAACAGTACTGACTGTGGTCTATTGTGAACAGGCAGAATCTAAACTGGGGATTATAGTGTTGTTTTAACTGAAGTTATTAAGTCCCTCTAAATGGTCAATACTACAGAGAGACCAGACCAGACCTAATCGATACATGTCATGAACTAGACACGTCCTGGGACCTAATAATATTTAATATTATGATGTATAGATCCTAATTCTCTAATACCATCTCATACTTCACTAGTCATTAAGCTAGTAAAATAAGCAATCAATTAGGTGTCCCAGTGTGAGCACCTACCTACTCTACCTACACCCAGTGTTGACTCTGCTGCCAGTTGGTCCCAGGTAAATTGGATTAAGCATGCAAGAGAATGAGTGAATGAAGACTTGTAGTACACACTTCAGTGCTCTACAACTGGACTTTACTTTAGACTGTTCTCACTCTGCAGGGTGTAGTTGGCTAAAAAAACTAGTTCATGTTGTGTTCTGGACTATCGTAGACCAGCATGGGTATTGTAGTGGTTAACTTTTACCAGTGTAACGCTGGTTTAATGTTGCTAAAAAAAGCTGGTTGATCAGTATTGGCACCATAACAAGTGGTTACACACACTGGTTCAGTTATTCCCATGATTCCCACCCGAGGTGTCCAAAGCACAACTTATGCTGGTGTTTTTAGCAAGGAAGCTGGAACTTAGTATCACTTCAGTAAAAACCACAGTCAGCTCTGGAACACAGAGCTGTCTTTTTGTTATTTATCACAACTCTGTGGCCTTGCCTTCGTGTGATCATTTGTAAGATTAACGTAGTCATGTAAATATCAGCTTATATTAGTTTTTCAAGAAGATGAATGTCGATTCCCTTGTGCATGATGGGAAAAGTGGCTGTCTGAATCCAGGGCTTATTCCATTACGCAGTGCATTATGGAGGCTGAGTTCATAGATTTTACACCATATTTAGTTCACTGCAAGTCAATAATGGGGCCATTTGAGAGGTCAGACCTTAAATTCTCCAGAAGGCCAAACATCTAGGTGAGAAACTGTCGAGGTCTCTACAGCTGCTCTCTCGATGTGATACCTGCTTCTTAAAGACTTATTTCATTTTAGCTGTTTATGTAGTCTCTGTAGTGCATGGATACTTTTTTCAAAGTTTAGCATTACTTAGTTTTTGGATCATTTGGATTAGATATTGACATTAGATGTTTTATTCTCGGCAGATCTCACAGCTTTGATTGAGGCAGAATGTGATTTAAAGAAATAGCCTTTGGCAGGAGTATAGTAAGCAGTGGTGCACAAAGCTAGATTTAAAGCACAGCTCTTTTTGGGGCTTTTAACCACGTCTTGGGTTACATTAAATAATTTGTGTGCAGCCACTTTTTAGATTATTTTGAAGCAGGAAGCTTTAAAGTAGTTCTGAAATACCTTAAGATGACCATTTGAGAGCACAATGATGAAATGCAAGATTTAGGACAGCAGAAATGATAGCATGATTAACAAAACAAGCATTTTGTTTCTGACTTGGCTTTGATTTTTATGGATGTTTGTATATTATTAGGTAAATATTTTAAATTATTGTTATTTATGTGCCATTTATAAAGATGTGGATATTGTTATGTAAATTGCTTTCAGAATTGCATTGAGTTTAATAATGTGAAAAAGGAATGTTTGTAACATTCTGTAATTTGATTTTTATTAATTTTTTTGTGCTGCTGTGTGCAAGGGAGATTTTTCTTTATTTTCTTTCCTCCGGTCTTCCGTAATGCTAACTTTTGTACAGATGGCACAAAAGTCCTGAAGCTGTAACTTTGTACCATATTGTTTCATTCACTCTTTAAGAAACCGGAAAAGAAATGTTTATAAAACGATTGGTGATAAAGACATGCATATTTTTCACGTCGATTTTGTGGGATGTCTTATTTCTTTCTAGTCTTATGTTATTTCTAGTCTTAGTCTTTGATTTTGCACAAATCTGTAGTTTCTTGAGCATAATATAAGTTTGATGGGGTTGTTTTGGATCTGGATGAATACGATCTTAATGAAAGACTCTTGGTTCACTTAAATGCAGGTTTTTATTATAGTCACACTGCAAAATGTTCACTTTTACAATTTACATAGTTCATTGCCACTCATTGCTACTCCTCTTTACCCTGAAAAGAAAAAAAGAAACGTTGTTGTAAACATCAGTTAATAATGAAAAAGCTGAGTCAGACAGTTGCTTAGAATCATGACCAGTTCATCCCATTTGAGCTATATGTGAGATTGTGATACATGTCATTTCTTTACAAAGCAGAAGGGTTTAATATGTTTGAAGGCTCTCGTATAAGGCCTATTCTACCGTTGTCTAAAGCTGTCTGGGGATGTCTCTGCTCAAATGAAGCAGATGAAGCTTCCTACCTTTGCAACATCACGGCTCTTTGCTCTTAGCTTGTTGACCTGCGATTCAGCAATGTCAGCACGTTCCTGAGCTTCCTCCAGCTCATGCTGCACCTTCCGGAACTTGGACAGGTGAGTGTTGGCCTGCTCCTCCTGTGAA
This sequence comes from Parotocinclus cabessadecuia, assembly GCA_036873895.1. Classification (NCBI taxonomy): domain Eukaryota; kingdom Metazoa; phylum Chordata; class Actinopteri; order Siluriformes; family Loricariidae; genus Parotocinclus; species Parotocinclus cabessadecuia. Next base: position 2,254 of record JAYJMA010155974.1, on the reverse strand, counting down.
AAACAAAACCATAAGAGGTTTTTACATTTCCATGTTTCAACCCTGCCTTTTTCTGGTCAGTGTCGTGGATGGCATGCCAGTACATTACAGGACTGGGGAGGGGCTATTGTTATAGTACTGGGTTATACTATATTCTTCTTTCTCAGACACAGCTGATCATATCTACATGTGACACCCAACTCCGGGGTCCTGGGGCCTAGCGTTTTAGTCATATTGGAGAGAGAGAGAGAGAGAATATCCCAATGAAATTGGCTCATGGAAAATTCTGATCGGTTAGGATTTGAAAAAAAGCCATGGAAGTTTCAATGGATGCCCTTACTGGGTTTGCAGAATGAAACTGGATTTGTATTCACTCTAATATAAAATGTTTTCTGCCGTGAATGCATCACATCCTATATGTTAAGATGAGACACAAAATGTCATAAAATTCAGCATTCTCTGCGTTACGTTTACACAAAATCTGCAATGTGGATAGAGGAATTTCAGGTTTTGCTGGGTACTTTGTTATTGGTGTGTGTGTGTGTGTGTGTGTATATATATATATATATATATATATATATATATATATATATATATATATTCACAGTCGATTCCGGTTAATGGGACCATATCGGGACGCAGTCGTCTATATATATATATATAGAGAGAGAGAGAGAGAGAGAGAGAATCTCTCTGTATGGGTCTCTCTCCATATAGGTATAAGGAATGTCAACAAATGTTGCAGTAACTCCACTTTTCCTAACAGTCTACTTTAATAGACCATAAATTAAATAACTGAGTTCAGTTGAAGGAACTAGTGTGTTTTTCCTTCATAACTCAAAGGTTTTTCCATCACAAGGACAGTGCTGACTACTGATGTTTTTATTTTACATTTCTATTCTATTCTGATGGTTTTGTATAGTAAATAAGTGATATTTGAACACAGTCGTTTGGAATCCATCTTATTACAAGCAGCTCTCTATTATTTATAGCATTCGGGCTCAAAGCGATGTCTCTAGAGCTTTCTCTGAACGCGCACCTGCGCTCGAGACTCGTTTAAATGTTAACGGTTTTCAACTGATTTTCCAGAAAACACGAAGCAGCGGAGATTATTCTAACGGAACAGAGTGTAAAACTATGAAAATTGTAAAGTTATATGTAATTTATAAAGCTAGGAACGTTCAATTAATAAACCGAGTTAAAGTAATTTAAATATCTTTAAATTATTTAGTTCAAAACGCACTGGCTATTCGAACGACCACGAAAACCTTGACGCAGTTTTCAAATTATTCATTATGCTATATTTTAATATTAATTCATTACAATTCTACAGTATACTTACAGCTTCCTCAGCTTGCCTCTTGTAGGCTTTTACTTTCAGCTGCAGTTTGTCCACCAGGTCCTGCAGTCTATTCACATTCTTCTTATCTTCCTCAGTCTGCATACAGAGGTGAGTAGATGGTACAATTATGTTTACAACAATAACCAAATTTATTGTGTAAAGCAGGGCACAATACAGTAATATATTATTTGGGTTTTGGGGTTTATATGGGATAAATTGACTATGTTATAAATCTATAATGGTAATTGTCTGTATACACTGTTTACAAAAATTAGAGGACATTTAATTATGGGGTTTTTCCATTTTGAAATACCCCCAAATTTTTGTGAGCAGTATATAATGGATATATGGATTAAAAGTAACGAACTCTTATGCCTGGCTTTGTCAATGGGAGACTGAGGATTAGCTCATCATGTACATGCATGTTTAGAATTCTGATAGTAATAATGTACTAAACACTTCACAGGTCTCGAGTCTTAAGTCTTTATCTTAGTCATTTTTTCACAAATGCATTTCTGTATTTGCTCTCTACAACATTACTATATATGTCTTACTATATTTAGGTGCAATATTTACATTACACAGAATATACACAGACGTTTACTTTAATTTCTAAGTATATACATACTGTTATTTCCCTAATTATTGCAGTATATTTCCATAATACTTCCATACCTGGTAAGTGAGCTCTTTCACTCTTCTCTCATACTTTCGGATTCCTTTAACCGCATCAGCACTGCGCCTCTGCTCAGCCTCAACTTCAGACTCCAGCTCATGTATCTAGTAAAGATGCAATATTTATTTTTGAATGTAAGAGAATAAAATCCTTCGAAACAAGATCCATCAGATACTCAAATTCAAGTAGTTTCAGGGTGTGCAAATGTTATCTTTCTATCACGCTTCATCTCTGAGATATGACGGTTTGAAAATCGC
>JAYJMA010155964.1:10000-14049 GCA_036873895.1 Parotocinclus cabessadecuia | reverse complement strand
AAAAATATATATGAAAACTGTTAATTCTAACAATAAAAGAATGTTATAAATATCAAAAGATATTTAAATATATATATATATTATATTATATATATATTATATATATATATATATATAAATATATAAAGAATGTTATAAATGTCATAAAATATCATGATTTTCAGTAAATAGCGTATTTACTCAGCGGATAAATAATCACCAAAAACGACTAGAGCATCGGCCGCCTGAGTCGCTACTTGCCGACATGACGAGTTTTTATCTGCGGTGTCGTGTTCGCTGTTTGTGAAAGTTTCATTATAGACTGAATTCATTCAAGCTCTACAGTGCCACCCAAACGTTCTGCAAGTTCTACAGCTAAAATAGTGTATACATTTTTGTTTATCGCGGGTGGTCCTGGAACGTGACCCCCGCCATAAACGAGGGAGCACTGTACACCCATGTGTATGCAGACACCTTCACTAACTACTATATAGATGTATAGAATTGATTATGACTGGGTGCGATTTCATACTGTAAACCTCAAACTGTGCTTTCGTGAGTGGGGGATTTGACTTTTTACGTGCCAGAAGCACAAGTAAGGATGCTGGAGGAGAGGGACGTTTCAGAATTAAATGAAGGTGAAGCTGAGGAAGAAGTGATTAAAGGGGGAGTGATTTCCACTGTGTGAATTCGGTTTGGTTCTACAAAATCCGAGAGCAGGCAGAAAAGCATAAGCATTTCTTGTTAAACGGTTGTAACTGAAGGAGGCAACAATCCTATTTAATCAACTTAGCACGCGAAGTGTGTTAAGCAGCATTACCAAACCCAGACGATGTGTGTCGGAACCAGTGGTAACTCAACGTCAGGTTTGAAATCCTTAAGAATCACCTCACGTTAATTTCCCCCAGCTATAGTCTCCCGTTCTCTCTCTCTATTCCCAGTGTGCTCAGTCCATATTTGGGTTTACGCTGGGTGAAGGCACTTGGGCTGTGGTTACGTCTTTTTCATAGCAATTAGTGAACGTGGTGCAGCTGAGCATCAAGAACAATGTGTTCCAGTATTGATGCGCCTGGCTGTGAGGTGGGACTCGGGAAGACGCTTATCGATTGTCAGCCAGCTTTGCACTCTGTTCTGTCTCGGGCAGAAAATTCTGGAGAGGTTTCTCATGCATCACAGGTTTCTAACAAGGGCTTGGCCCTTCTCTTTCGCACAGCGGAAGAGACGACATGCGCGCACACAGGCATACGGAAAAACGGTCCAGTTTTGTCCGATCAGCACATACGCTGCAGGAAAGAACATACACAGGCAGCACTTTCAGTGAAAGATTCTTTTTGTGGGTGTATTTCCAGGTATTTATTATAATGCTTGTGCATGTAGCCTCTAGTGTCCAAACAAATTCAATTGCCTGTCATACTGTAGGTGCGACCGTTAGGATTTAGTCTGCTGCCTCAATAAATAACGTGTTAAAACGTGCGTCTGTTCGTAATACATCACGAGCAGCAGGGGATTTTCTATATGATACAGCACCATGATATCTGTGGAGATTTCCTCTGTTCGGTGAGAGCAAATCTTTTCTTTCGCCTGCCAGTTTGAAATGACCTCTGGGAAAAAGCCAGTCCAGAACAGCAATGGCACTCTCATCATTTAAAAACGTGATATACCCCATCATAAAGGGACGATTCACACTGATTAGACTTATGTAGCCGTTCTATTCTCTCAGAATAAACCATTCATAAGGTTCCAACTGAATCAAAACAATACAAACATATAGATTTGTTGGCCACTTTACTAGGTATACCTGTTCAACTGCAACTGCTCATTAATGCAAAAAAAAATCACATGGCAGTAAATTTTGTATTTGTATTTAAGCATGTAGACATGGTCAAGACGATCTGCTGAAGTTTAATCTGAGTATCAGAATGGGGTACAAAGATGATTTAAGTTCATTTGAACATGTCATGGTTTTAGAAACTGCTGATCTACTGGGATTTTCACACCCAGCGCCATATCTAGGGTTTACAGAGAATGTATCTGAAACAGAAAACATCCAGTGAGGGCAATTCTCTGGACTGTGCTAGTGTCCAAAAGTCTTTGGCCACCATTAAAGCTGTTGTATTATCAGTGGCATAATGACCCGATGAAATTTCAGACGTGGGTTTTTCACTCTGTGATCCTCTTTTCGACTGATCTTCATTCCGATCTTTGTGAACTTTAGCAAATCTTGGCAATTTTTGTTTTTTTTTAGCTTTTCTTTTCAGTTTGTTTTCAATATTTTATATCTGCATTCTCTGGTTGAGTTCTAATAATAAAGAAACTGGGGTATAAATATATGGTCATAATACCATAAACTAAAAAAATCAGTACATCTTATCTAACGTGGCCCAAGACCGAAGTAATGTAGAGATGTAAAAATATAAATCAGAATATTCAGGTTCAGAAGGGTAAATTAAGAGCTGAAATGCAAAAGGCTATTACATTCCATTGGAATGAAACCTCTGGAACGACTGGACTGCTGTACATCTCTGACGGCAGACTGTAATCCTGACTGTGTTTCCGAATGGCATCTGGGTCTGAACAGCGAAAATGGTGCATCGCTGAGTGGAAGGTCCGCTCACGAGCTAGATCTCTGTAACAGAAATGTGCTGTTTAAAACGCCCTGTTCCTTCTTCAGCTAAATGTAAAATGGCTGATTTTCAGTCAAACAGAACAGAGGGGTTGAGAATGTGCTGACGCTGAGAAGCTCTTAAATCCTGCACAGGCTCTTAGCACATAAAGAGATCGGCTAAATCCATTAGCATCTCTTTCCTTAGGCTCTCTGATGCTGCGTCTTTGATGTTTAGAAAGCGGGACAGAGTCAGAGGTCTGGAAGGAAGGATTGGCAGTGGAGGTTAGAGTAGCAGAAGATAAGCTAAAAACACTGACATGGTGGCTACGGAGAAATACCTGAAAAAAAGAATGGATGAGAAAGGGAAGACCACGACGGTGCAAGGGATTTCTTCTGAAGGAGTGTTTATACTGAACGATTTGATATCATTCTACAGGAAATAATGTAAGAATAAATTAAGATTGATGAGAAAATGATGATTTAGAAATGATGGAATGGGTTTTTGAGTGGAGAAATGATCTGAATGTGCACTCCATCCTCACGAGTTGGAATTCGAGAATAATTGTTCCCATGGTGCTAGGGATTGATTTTTACCCATCAATCGTTGTGAGAATTACATCCTCACGTATACACAATATGGCAGTAAAAGCTCCCCTCCAAGTGCGTTCAGCTTCCAGATGGAATTGCTGGCACTCGATGCTGGATCTGGACCGATAAATCAACATGTTGTCATGTACACAGTGGCAGTATGCACAGCCATAAAATTATTCTGCTGCCCCTAGCAACGTTTTCCTGACTAAACGCTATACTTGCCAAAGTCTTACTTCAAGGTACAACAAAAAGTGATATTTAGTCACGGCGAGGCAGGTTCAGATTGTCCTGTGGAATGACCCCGGGAAGGCTATGCATAAAAAATGAAAAAGAAACTTGGTAAATGAAAATAAATCATAATTAAACTAATATTCCAAGCAGAGTTTTAATCTCATCTTTTCCTGGACCAGGTCACCGGACCCTGTCACTGGATTTCCAGAATTTAGCAGACACTATTTCCCAGAACGACAACTGACACAGCTCCAATCCATAGTGCTTAAGGGTCTTACTCAAGGATCCAACAGTGGCAGCTTGGTAGAGATGGGATTTGAACGGTCATCATTGTGATCCAACCCCAGTATGTTAACCACTAAGCCACCACATTCAATTAAACACTATTTCCGACAAACCAAAACCCTACCCAAGGATTGTGGTTGAACTACAAGACATGCTGCAATGGAACCTGGATTCAAGGAAGTTTGGGACAGAACCCAAATTCAAGGAATGCTACTACAAAGTGAGCAAAGACGAAGTGGACTAAGGCCACCTAGTGCAGGGGGGCTTTGGTGCACCGGTTCATATCCCACCTCTGGTGAGGTGAGGTTTATCTGTTGGTTTCGAGAAATGTGCATAGACTCCTCTTATAGCGGTCTGT
>JAYJMA010155964.1:0-5000 GCA_036873895.1 Parotocinclus cabessadecuia | reverse complement strand
AGTTAAGTAAGTTTCTTAAACTATCACTGTTTAATGAAGCTTTATTTTGCCTGCTGTATTTCACTTTTAGTTGATTCGCTACAGTTTGTAATCAGAACAATTGTTAGGTGTTTTGCTGTGCATTAACTGATTACTTTTACAGTGCTATTGGCATATCTTGGATATACAGTAAATGCATGTACACTGGGTATTTCATGCATATTGATTTTGTTTGTTAATTTGGGTTTATTTAACATCCCTATTAGCGTCAATGTCCATTTCAGAAGCAGACACAGAAGGTTCCATTGAGAGTAATCAAAAACACTGTCCAATCACTTCATTATGATGGATCAGACTGAATGATTTACCATTCTACTCACGACTCTTCAATTAAACCCGAGTCAGGTTATCACATACACATTCTCTGCAACGTTAATGGCTGTCGACTTTCATGAGGACTTTGTAATAAGGAGCTGGCTGGATAAAGACCGGGAAATGTCTGCGGAGTCTGAGGACATTGCCGTTTACACACAGCTTCTACGGGTGATTTTCATGAAAAGTTCTGAGTTACTGTGCATGTGTGAAAAGGGCCTTAAGACAGAAGAGGTACGTCGCACCAACCTACTCCCCCCCTGAGTGCAATCACATCTTTTGTTAGACCTGCGATGGACTGGCACCCCATCATCCACGGCACACTTTCACCTGCACCCTCTGCAGCTCTGACCAGAAAAAGTGGGGTTAAACTAAAAAGAGAACAACTGGCAGTCCCTGTTAAAACTGGATGAAATTTTGAAATGAAAACCAGTTGGATTAAGTTTCTGTCACACTTCGTTGTGTATTTTGGAATGGAACAGATGCTCCAGATTTACTGTCCACTCACAAGCACATACACACACTTTACTCCAGGGGTCTTGTTAGAGGGTGCAATGCTGTGTCACTGCAACAAGGTAGGAGCATTTTTGAATCATTACTTCAAAAAACATAAGAAGGGCAGCTTGATTTCTTGTTTGTTTACCACGCACACGCACACACACACACACACACACACACGCACGCAAACACATTGCATGTAGCAAATGTTCAACAGAGGCTATCCACAAGCTTGAGGCAATTTGCCTGTCCTCTTTATAATGCTTTGTATGTGTATGAGCTGTGTGATATAGCAGGCTGTTATACTGATGGGGATAATTACCGAACCAGACAAGGCTAATTGCACACGATGACTCAAGCACATCCCGATAGTCACACATCCAATATTTGTGCTATATGTATATAATAATTTGTGCTGTATGTGTATGATAATATTGCAACTGCATCATGGTCTTAACCGAAAGCAGAAATTACAACCAGACAACGCCGGGATTGACATATTCACATTAGCAAATTAGTGTTGCTGGACCTAAATTTGTATCACATTCTCATAAAGATTCTGCCATGTCATGGAGTATCTCTCTTTTATGGCCATGACTGACACTTTTATATAGGTTTGGAACTTATTCTACTGTCAGAAATACACATATTTGTATATTACGAAGCTTTGTTTACTATAGGGTTTGCTTACAATATACAAAGCGATCCGTAGCCTTGAAACAGTTGCAGATGGTAAACACTTCCATTCATCCATTATCTTCCTCTCAATCCACACATGGTCACAGGAAAGCCAGTGCCCACCCAGAAACTCTAAGGACCAACCCTAGACGGGCCACCAATTCCTCGTAGTGCATACACACACAGTCACTCAGACATTAAGGGCCACTTTAGAAACAGTAATTAACTAACACGTCTTTGCACTGTATGAGGAAACCAGAGTACCCGGAGTAAACTACACAGACACAGGGAAGACATGCAGACTCCACACAGAAAGGCCCCAGGCCGCTCTACCTTGTGACTGAACACGGGACCTTCTTGCTGTGAGGCAGCGGTGCTACCGCCCGAGCCACCGGGCTGCCCATGGTAAAGAAGTAAAGAACAGAAGATGTGCCTCTTTTTGGCTAAAGTATTTCAGCATTGGTAAGACACACCTCAAACCCAGTGAACTCTTCTCTCTTTGCTGAATTGTTAATGAATTACTAATGTTGCTGCACCTCTTGCTTTTTCCTGTCATATGCAGTACCTCAGGAAAATGCCTATTAAAGTGATTTGAGTCTTTGAGCCTTTGGTATCACTGTTTCACTGCTGCTACTGGTTAATGCTATTTCATCCAATGGTTGTAATCTCATACACATTGTGTATTATTTCAGATTTTCTGCTGAGGTGATACATTAAGTTGCTTGAGTTACCAACAGCAGCACACCAAACTTTACAATATATTTGCCTGTTGGTCTGCATCAGATTTCAGATAAAACCCAAAAACTTCCAAACTGCAGTCGCTGCATCTTTCTTGAGCGCTGTCTCTGACTTTACATCGACACCATGGAGCAAAAAGGTGAATGCATCTAATAAACTGAACAGTGTCTTAATATCCAGCAGCACTGCTATGTCTAATCTAATCATAGCAGCTTAGCACACACTGATATTCCACCATCACATCAGTGCCACTACCATGCTGAGAATGACCTACCACCCAAATAATACCTGAACTGTGGTGGCCCTGTGGGGGTCCTGACCATTAGAGAACAGGGTAAAAGGGATGAGCAAAGTATATAGAGAAACAGATGGACATCAGTTTGTAACTGTAAAACTACTAAGTGCAGTGACTATTAAAAATTAAATAAAGAATAGACAGAATTGTCCTAAAAGGCTTGTTCTCCACAAGTGTGTACTACGTTAGTTTGCAGGTATTGCCATGGAGAAGGGGCACATTAAGAGGGAAACAGGGTGGATGAATATGTGTGTCCATGGCACCTCTGTTGTCAAATCCCAGATACCTCTGTATATACTGTATAAACAAACAGAGAGCTGTTGCACCTGGACTATCTATCATCCATCCATCCAGTTTCTGTGCTATATGTCATATCATAAAAGACAGGCAGTGCAGAAGAAACTGAGAAGGGTCTGTAAGTGCAGCGTACAGTGACACAAGTAGGTGAAAGTGGTAGGTGAAAGTGATAATACGGTTAGCTAGATGAGAGGGAGTGCAGAGTGAAATGGAGAAGGAGGAGGGCAGGAGGAAAACAGGTGGTGCTGAGTAGACAGAGATGGGGCAGCGTGGTAGTTGCACCCTACCGAATATCCATCTGCTCTGACAGAATGGAGAGATAGAGAGCGCTGAATTAGTCATTTTACATAAGTGACATCAGTCACAGTACATGTGTGCACTCACACATTCCACAAATGAAACCTTCTTCCTCTTTAGCCTCTTCTGCCTTCCTTATGTTATCATGATATGCTTAATTTATATATGCTCTCATTTATGAGCATCTTTTAGTCACTCGTGACCTCACTGGCACTCAAGCAAAACGCGATAAGGATTTTGTGTCCAGGCTCAGGCTTGAGGATGCAACTGCTATAGTGAAGCTACACACTGACCCCTGTTGCTCAGCGTGGAGAATAGCAGTAGTAGTCATTATACATCGTAGTACCATCATACCAACAGTCTGTAGTACAAGTACGGGCTGTTTATTTAACCCAAATCGCAAAACTGATCATGATGATGCCCACTTTTCTTTATACAGTATTTAGCTAAGCCAGTATGATGAAGAGATTACTCTAGTTGTCTGCCCAGAAGAGAATGGGCTGCATGTCAGGGAGTTTCTCATGCCACTGTCGCCTGTAGATGCTTATCTGGGTCTTTTTGTAATGCTGATTGGTGACAAAGCCTGTGTTTATTAGTTCTATGTTAATACATTTGAATTAACTCAAGTTAAACTTAAATCTCTGGCTGAGAAGTGAGCAAACCAACTAAGAACAGCACTTACTGATGATTGACCTCAGGGTGGGCTTGCAACATGAAGGTTGGGTCATGCTGCTATAAAACCCTGCCATGGAGTGGTTATTATCAGTGTGTACCTTGGCCCTCGCCCGTTAAATACTAGATAGCTTGCAGACCCCTGGCCGTTACAGTGGACCTCAGTAGAGTAGAGTACGGTGGAACTCTACTGTCTGACACACATTTACAGATGTGTGGGTCCATGACCCCAATGACAAAGCCCAGATCTCAAGATTTACACTGGCAATGAGAGGAAGACCTCTTGGGACAACCAAGACTTTAAAAGAACACCTCCAACAACATCCCACTCATCACAGCTGGTACTGAACACAGTCTTTTGGAACCTATTAGCCAGAACCTACAGCTCTTACCTCTTGTGCCTTTTTTCAATGCCCAAATGTCTCCAGTGTTAACTGCGTGAAACATTCTACGTCGTGCACCATGTTCCATGAGAACAGTTTAAAGCATCAGTGAGATCTGGTGCCCCCTGCTGAGGAAATCAGAATACAATCATTTTGATGGAACTTGAGTCGCGTATTAAACGCCATGAGAAAGCTTATTTTCTTAAACCAGGTGTGTATGTTACCCTGATGACCCTTAGCTATTAATATCTGACAGAGGTTAAATGCCTTTCTGTATGTGGACTGGACGGGGTCTCCACAGGGGCACTCAAAACTGATTACTTGCAAGCACCCATGGCACCATGCCAGTGTAGTAATTGGCACCAAACTGCTCTTTTATTTTCTGGATGTTTACCTCTCCTCCAGTTTTCTTAGTCAAATAGATCTGTCTTGAAACTTTGGGTAAACAAATAAATGTAGAGAACTGCTTTGAATAAAACAATGTTTTTATAGCTAAATGTCAACAACATAACAGAACTTGCAACTTTCTTGTATATCAAATACCAAAAAGTGTCTAAACAGGTGGGATCACTGAGGTTGTAAGCTTAGGGGTAGTCCTAGTATTAATTAGTTACATTTGGAAAGTCCCCGAATGTGTTACTGGTTTACTCCAAAGCTTACCCCAAATGTTACCCCAAAGGTTTAGGTTACCGTGGTTAAGGTTAGGTGTAGGATTAATTATGGTGTGTGTGTGTGTGTGTGTGTGTGTGTGTGTGTGTGTGTGTGTGTGTGTGTGTGTGTGTGTGTGTGTG